>CAUYRT010015865.1:0-93230 GCA_963574885.1 Lepilemur ruficaudatus | reverse complement strand
AGAGAGAGAGAGAGAGTTGAAGAAATGTGAACACTGTATAGTTTAAGAAATTTAGGAATTATTTTTAATTTGGGGGGAATAAAAATGGCATTGAGGTTTATAAAAAGTTAAAGTCTAAATATTTTAGAGAAACAGTGCATTACTATGGTTAGCATTATACAGTTTCTAGGATTTGCCTCAAAAACAATCCAGGGAGGAAGATAAAGATGGAATAAGACTGACCTCAACTTGATATATTTACAGCTGGGTGACAAGGACAGGGGCATTCATTATTGTATGATATCTACTCTTGTACATTTGAAATTTTCCATAATAGAAAGTTAAAATTAACCTGTATCTCTCAATTTAAAAGTAAAATATTGTAGTTTCCAAAAAAAAAATTCCACTTGAAATGTACAAATGCAGATCTTTAAAAAAGAAACTCACAAGAACAGAAAAAATGAAGCCCTTTGGAAAAGGCTAACGAATCGAAGCGTGGGTCCCACATTTGCTTTGCAGCGGAGAGAAAGAGCAAGCCTGAGCCTCCGGCAACTCACTCCTGTGCTCTCCATTTCATGGCTGACTTTCAGTCCAAGGGCGTGGAAGTCAAAGGGAGCTCAGTGCTTTCTGGGTGCCTGGTCGGGAACCAATCAAAGTTATACAAAGGTAGATTTTGATTGAAAATAACAAAAAAGTTTTCCTACAGTTGAGGCTCATGAGCAGAGGGTGGCCTTTTCTCTAGGGTTTAGGCAACCCAGGTATGGGTACACGTGGAAGTTTAATGGCCATCTGAGAGGGATACTGTAAAGAGAATTCCTGTATTCTCTTTGAATACAGAGAAGGGAGCTTGAAGCTCCCTTGTGACTCGGTGATGCCATAATTCTGTAACGAGATGATCCTTCTTGTTTAGGCACGTAACTCAGAGCTGTCACTGGAGGGCTGGCTAGTGTCACCAGCAGCATTTGTGCCTGACATGAAAAAAAAATACTTGATTTTCAAACACAAACTTATATAGTCATTCACCAACTAAAAACATAAAGACTCAGATTATTAATACTTAATAATTAGTTTTAGTAAGTTGGGCTTCATATATTGAATTCCTAGAAAGCATAAGGTGCTTAGATAGTAAAGGAGGCCAGGCCCTGGTCCAAGTGGTGAGAGCCCAGATGGGCTTGGTACCTCCAGCCTCTCTTCTCCCTCTCCTGTGAGCTGCCCATGACACCCTTCCCTTGAGCTGTTCTTCCTGTATGGAAACCAGCTCCCTAGATCCTAGACAAGGTTCTGATGCCCACCTTGCAGAGCTATTTTTGAACTTAAGGTGACATGTCACCATTCCTATATATATATAGGAATATATATATATAGGAATATATATATATATAGGAATATATATATTATATATATATAATAGAGACTGGATGTTGTTATTGCACAGGCTGGACTTGAACTCCTGACCTCAAGTGATCCTTCTGCCTCAGCCTCCCAAAGTCCCAGGATTACAGCTATGAGCCACTGCACCTAGCCTTCCATTGGTTTTTCTTTAAGTTTTATTTCTAACTGAAATACAAAGAGTTATTCCTCAAAAAAAAAAAAAAAGAATTTGTGTGCCATCAAGTAAATGGTATGAGGGTTGAGGTAGGCATTCTGAAATGACACAGTGTAAACAATCCTGCTATTCCGGTGAGTCCAAAGAGAAACTAGCCACATGGTCTATATCAGAGTGGGTCGGGGGCCTTGTGGCCTCAAGCTGAAGGGGGCTACCTGAAAGACTTCAGACTTAGCCTTGCAGTGGGTGAATTAGGAAGGATATGGTGCTTGCCTTCCAAAAATCTGTGAGGGAGTCCATCCTGTCCCCATGCTATTATTAATATTATCTTTTCTTTCTCTCGTCTCTAGTTGTCAGTGACATGAATCTTGGATCCATTCTATGTGGAATATTTCTGATCTAATTCTAATAGCCCCCATATTTCAAAAGATGGATATAAACACCAGATGGGTATTACAAGAAAATTGGATTGTTCTGCAGTGAGTGAAATATGGAAAGGCCTTTTCCCAACAAAGCAGTAGGCAAAATTGTAACAGTCAGATGTGTTTGAAATAAAATGGTTCATAGATCAGAGGTGACGCTGCCTTTTGCAAAGCGTGAAATTGTTCCTTCTGTTGGGCAAAATGAATATCAAACAAGAAAACCATGAATAGTTTGATATTTATTTATTAATTATATTATGATCTGCCTCAATCCACCCTATATATATGGGTATACATAGTGTGTGTATGCATACACATATATGTATATAGCATTGTAGCAGCTATTGTATAAAATGCTACATATAAATATTAAAATATGCTTTCATGATTGGTCCAGAGCAAATCCGCTTTGTTCCTGCAGAAAAATAATTTCCAGCTCTAGAGTTCTATAGGGTTGACTTTAAATAGGCACCTGGTCTCGGATTTTGCTGGATTTCCGACATCATAGATGAAACTGTACCACATCCCTTACTCAACTACATCTCATCTTTTACATTCCAGGCCATGCATTAATGCGCACTGTCTTCAGCTCACTCTTCCATCTTCCTCAATCATTTCAGCACCCAATGCACAATGTTCCTTTCCATGTCACCTCTGTTAACATCTTTATTGTCCCAGTCAAGTTTTTGAGCATTCTGGCATTTTACCATTTAACACATAATACCCTGTGTTAAAGTTTTTGTAAATATGTTTTTATCCCCTCTCACTTGTAGTATATTGAACTTGGCGTTTCCTATACAGAGACCATGATGATGCACTGCAAACAGTATGAGGTTAACAAATATTTGCTATGCCCCAGTGTGTGGCAGGGCAATTTTTATCTTAGGTTCACTTTTCTTACCATTCCTCAACACCTTTAATCCTTCCTTGGCAGAATCTAGTGTCTACCAAGGCTATGATGGTAGAAGAGGGCTTTTAAAGTGCAATCAAACTGAAGAGGAGATGTACTTTTATTTTAGGAAAATGTAAAGAGAAACAGGCAGGAAGCTAATCTCAGCATAAAATGTCTGCTCATCCCTTTGTCTCTCCTGCAGAAGCCAGATCACTATGAGGGCTCCACCCTCCTTGCCAAGTTCCAAGCCATCAAAAGTCTTTGTCCAGCAGTGGATCAAACTCCTAGTAACTTACTCCAGGGGCAGAAGCAAGTGGGAGAAGTAGTGATTGTTATTTATTTTTGATCAGTGGGTGCTGATCAGAAGGGTATAAAGGGGCTATGGACAAAAGGAATGCACGGCAAGAATGAGGGTGCTCTTTGTCCAACTACAGCCCTATGACCATGGATGGAGCCAGAGGGAAGGTTGCAATAGGTAAGAGAAATTATTTCCAAATCACTGTCACCTTGTAGATTTTGAATGTATTATTAAATATTATAACAGGTCCTCTAAGATTCCACATAAACATTTAGCCAGCCAATGATTAAATCTTTACCTCCCATGGCAAGTGGTGAATGTTGAGGTTATACTTGTGAATGGCACAATCTCAAGGTCTAGGTGAAGTACAACGTTGGATGGGGAAAGATTGAAAAAGGAAAAGGAGATGTTTCCAGAAGAAGGTGCCAAAGTAGGGTTCTAGACCAATTTGTTGAAAGCCAATTTACTAAAATTAACTTGATGAGCAATCAATTTCCTGACTCATCGAGGATTTTTGTTTATAAGTTTTAGATTAGTTCCTGCCCCTGCCTCTGAACTTGACCCTGCCTCCATAACAAGATAGCCTCAGAGACAGGGACAGGGGAAAGCACAGGGTGAGGATGAAACTAAAACTTCCTAAACATCCTCAAAATTTTGCATGTTGGGCATTTGGCAAATGGTTTTTCAGTAAATTGACTTGCTTCACCAAAGCGTAGCTATCTCCTAATCATCTCTCTTTCCTAGCACAGGTTCCTGCTGCCTTCACATTCAATTAGAATAAGGACGATGATATCCCCGAGGACATGCACATATGCACACCACAAGATGACATGTGCACACCTGTATGTACAACCCACTCCCTGGGTTTGAGTCATAAGGTGAAGAAAGGCTTCTCAAAATTCACCTATTCCTGCTCGCTATGATTTTGCCTTATCTAAGGTTACCTTGGGAGCAGACATCACCGGAATTCTCGTGTTGAGACTTTCTGAGCATGACAGGTCTTTTTGTTATCATAGTTGAGTAACCAAATATAAGAATAATGCCAACCTGGATCCCCAACAACAGTCCCTGTCTAATTTTCTTGGATGTAAATCTATTTGGGCTGCTATAACAATATATATAATAACCATATATATATATAGTTATTAGGTATGAAATGCCCGATTTTCTTAAGTACTAAGTTTGACAGTTGATATCTCTGATATTTCACTTTGACACTTCTTGTTTTATATTTATTGTAAAGGTACATCTTCAGTCTTTCAAATGCACATTTTGGCTTGTGATTATCTTTCACATTTTTTAGAGCAATTTTTGTGAAACCATGGATATGTAAAAAATTCGTGTTATTAATACTTTTGATTATGAGTTCTGTCATGGAACCAATGCAGCGCAGACTGCTTAAAACATCAATGAAATGTTTGGGAAGGATGTGGCTAATGAACACACAGTATGTCGATGGTTTGAGAAGTTCCATTCTGGTGATTTTAATCTTGAAAATGAGCCACATGGGGAACCTGAGACCAATGCAGATAATGATGAGTTGAAAGCTGTAGTGGAAACGAATCCATCTCAACCTACGTGTGAATTAGCAGCAAGGTTTGACATTACTCTTCCAACAATATTGGACATTTGAAACACATGGACAAGGTAAAGAAGCCGGATAGATGGGTTCCACATGAATTAAACAAGCATCAGAAGAGAAATCGTCTCAAAGTTTGCCTTTCTGTGGTCCAGCGCTGGTAGTATCCACTACAGTTTCATGAAACTTTGTCAATCAATTACAGCGGATGTCTACTGCAACCAAATGTATGAAACGATGAGGATGCTTGTGATTAACCAGCTGAGATTGGTCAATAGAGACATTAACTGGGTAGCTTATAAACAACAGAAATTTATTTTTCACAGATCTAGAGGCTGGAAATTTTGAAATAAAGGTGCTGGAAGAATTGGTGTCTAGTGAAGGGCCTGCTTCCTGGTTGATGGATGGCTGTCTTCTTGCTGAGTCCTCATGTGGCAGCTGGCAAAGGAGCTCTCAGGGGCCTCATTTATAAGGGCACTAATCCCATTCATGGGAGCTCGACCCTCATGACCTAATTACCACACCCAAATCCCACCTCCTGATACCATTATATGGCGGATTAGGTTTCAACATACAAATTTTGAGGGAACACAAATATTTAGTCCATTGCAGGTCCAGAGTGCCTATAAAAGCATCGGTCTATGCAAGGGATCTTGTTTCATCAAGTCTTAAATATCTTAAATGTCATAGTCTACCACTACAGTTCCCTTCTGTCTTTAGCTGCTATTCACTCTTATCTTTTGTTGCTTACGTCATAGTCATGATGTAAGGCCCTAGGAAAGATCCTTAAAGGAAGTCTCAGAAATTCAAGAGAAAAAGACACAGAAATGCAAATTAGAATAACAATAAAATATTATTTGTGACCTGTAAGATTGGCAAAGCACATCAAAAGGAACCCTAATGTTACTGTCTCCTAACTGTTGTGAAAATACACACTGGCACAGTGCTTCTGAAAGAGCATTTGCAAACACACACTGAGTAGCTTAAAATAGCCATTGATCTTCAGTTTCTCTTCTAGGGATTTTTCCTAAGGAGATACAAATGTATGCAGAAATTATTATCCTGGTGATGTTTATAATATAATAAAATAGTAAAAATAATGAAAATAGCTTTAATGTCTGTTCTTACTGAATTACCTGAATATATGATGCTACCTTTATATATCATAAAGAACACTATGCAAGAACTAAAAATTACCAAAATGTTGTGAGTAATGCAATAGATTTTTAACCAGTATGTATATTGTAACTTTCAAGCACAGCATATAAAATGTTGGAAAAAAGGACCATCAGTTGATATACTAAATTAAATAACAACTGTTTCTATTTTAAGGGATTATAAGTGCACATTATGCTCTTTTTTCCTGGATCTATATTTTCCATATTTTAAAAAATTAACAGGGCAATTCATTTTGGAAAACAAACAGGAACACTGAGCTAGTGTCACCTGGTTCACAGCGAAGCAAGCATGGTTTTGACCTCTTACATTTCTTTTTGAAATAATTCCCTGATTTTCCTTATAATATAATTAAGACAGGAAAGGGATAAAAAAGCAGCCCTATTTGCTACCAGAGAGACCCCCATAATACCTTTTCTCTCCTTTTTAAGAAGAAACCTTCTCTAGAATATAGTATCTAAAGAGATCACTGATATATTTGAGGGAAATTTAAAACAAAACAAACAAAAGCCTTAAATAAGCTGGCAGCAAGATGAAACTGATTTAAGAAAATCAAACAATATTCAGTTTCCTGTTCATTCTCTGAACACTAGCTCTCTCACTGGTAGGGCGAATACATTGGGAAGGGATGGATGTCTCCTCTTGCGTCCTTCCCTTGCCTTCCTCCCTCTCCCGCTCTATGAAACAAGCTGTATTTAACCCAGCGGGGAGGCCTGGGGAAGGCACAGCTAGGACCCCTTGCTGTGAGATGAGAGGATGAAAAAACGCACAGCAGGGAAACACACACCATGCACATCACGCCCGTAGGCACCGCGAAGGCATACAGGGCCAGTTCAGAAAAGGATGCCTATAATAACTATTATTATTTAGTCTTAAAACAAAAATCGGGGCAGTCCCTTTTGGAAAACAAACGGAGGAGCACGGAGCTAGCTAGCGTCACCCGTTCACAGGCAGCTGCCAGCTGTACGTGGCAGCAAGTCAACCAGAAGAACAACTAAGCAGTTTCCAGGGTTTCATGGGAAGGATGACGATTCCTGAGAGCCTGTCCTCCCCTCTGGGGAAATGGGCCACTTGGGCCCCAGATGTGCCCGCCTTTTCCCGACTCAAGCCTGCGTCAGCACCCCAGCCCCGGAGCCTGCGCCCTCATCGTTGCATAAGAGGCTGCGCGGCTCCCAGCGGCGCGCTAGGCACGGGCGCCCCCTGCCGGGGAAACGGGGGAATGGCGCTGTCGCGGACATCTTGCCCCAGGCGTTCTCCACGTGTAGGACATCACTTTCTCATCGTGCCACCATGAGAAGCGGATTTTCTGCAGAGAAAGAAAAGAAATGAATCTTAACTCCGCATCACAAAGCATACCCTGGAGCACCAGCCAATACATAGTTTCTGTTCTCAGCAGTTTGCCCGCATGGGCAGTGATCCTTTCCTCCAGCCGGCGCACCTGCCCGATGGAGGGGCCTGGTCTCAGTCAGACAGAACAGAGGAGCGGCCAGGAAGGTTTTCTTAGTGCCTGGGGGCATGTGAAGGGCTCAGATCTGCAGGATTCTCTTGCTGTTAGCTCTTCATCATATCATAGAAGCAGAAAGGCCCTCGAACTGCAGGGATGTCCTAAACTTTTCCTTCCTTACTCCTTGAAAAATCTCAACAAACTGCCTGTTACTCCTATAGAATTCCACTGACCTTCATTGAAGTACAAGCTGTTACCCTCACCTAGCCATACACATCTCAGAGGTATTCAGACCTGCCCTGAAATTCTCTCTGCCAAAAGGTTACAATCCCTGAGCTTGGGTGAGCTGCAGTCCCACATTTCCCATACTATTGTGCATGTTTCGCCAGAGAAAGGTGGTATCAGTATTGTTCAGCTGAGAAAAAGCTAGTGATATTGACATTTTTTCTTTGCTCAGTTTGAGTCAGATGTACCATATCTCTCACCTGAGCTGTGGCTAGTTTTGTGGTGAGTGGGGCCGAGCAGAGACGGAGGGGCCGGCAGTGCTTTGCAGGCTGAGGACATGGGCCTGCTGGGATGCTCTCCATAGGATGCTCTCTCTGATGTGTTTAGGGCACCTTGCCTTTTAATTTTAGTCCAAGTTACTTATGCCCTTGTCTTCTCACGGTTCTCAGTCCTAGCTGCACTTTAGAATCACCCAGGGAACTTCTAAAATTCACGGCTACTCAGGCTCTGCCCCAGACTAATTCATTCAGAGTCTCTGGAGATGGGGCCATGGCATCTGTATGTTTTTAAAGATTCTCAGATGACTACAGTGATCAGTCAAGGTTAAGAACCACTGTCCCCCAGCTTGTAGGACATGACCTTATGCAAAGCAGAAACTTAGTAATGTTTGATGAATGAAGAGTAAATACATGAATGGATGAAGGCTGAGAAAGGCAAAAACAGATGAATACTCTTTTATAAAAATATGCCAAAATATTGCGATTAGTTAATTAACTACTCTTAAAAGTAGACCATATAATAAAAACAGTCCCCAAACTAAGGGTGGAAAGCTCAGTACAGGATTCAGGGGATGGGCCAAGTATCTGATGTTGATGGGAAAAGGCCCCATAGCAACTTACATTGATTGCTGGTATCGGTCTGGTAAAATTTTCCCTTTAGAGGACAGCAGGACAGGGAGGAGAAAGGGAGAGGGAAAGAAGTTGAACTCACATAACTGAATGAGAAGAGATGACGCCTGTACTGCCTGTGTTTCATGGAGTCAGGCCTGTAGAAGCCCTTGCTCAGCACACACAGCATACGGAACTTGGAATGCCCTGGGGTGGTTGAAGCAGAGGACCAGTTGCCATGTGCTTAGGGAAAAGAGGATGCAAGGCCACCAAGGAGGCTCAGGAAAAAGAATACACATTTGGGAAGTCTAGGCAGCTCTAGTCTCCTACCTTAACTAGAAGGCAAACTCCTTGACACCAGGAATAGCTTCTAAAATAAGTGCAAGCAATAGGGAAACCAAAAGAAAAATTAAGGAAAGAATGAGGATTCAATGGGATCACAAATTGTTATAAAATTAATGCAGTGAAAGATGGCACCTTCTGGGGCAGGTGTACCACTAGAAAGGAGCCAACTGGTTAAGTTATAGCAAGAAGGACCATTAGTCACAGACTAGGACTCGCTTGGCCCTCAAAGAATTGTGTCTCCAGGCTTTCAGATTATCAGTTTTCATAAATGACTGAGATGTTTTCCTTCCTCGTTGTTAGATCCTCCATATTCAAAATAGATTTAATAACAGAGTTTCTCTCAATGGTTGGGACAATGCCATGTATCTTATTTGTCACATCAGATGGTCTTCTTTATAATTCTAAATTATCTCCATAACAAACACTCCAAATAGAGCTGGCTTACCTAATGTACAGGAATTGTCAGGAAAAAGCTGAAGCTCTCTGAGAAAATTCTTTTTCCCTCCTGGGGGAGGTGGGGGCTTTTGGTGAGGTCTTAGATACTAACACAAATTCTTTAATTTGGCATTAATAATTACATAATTCCTATCCACTGCTATAATATAAACTCTGAACGCTCATAGAATTTGAAGCTTCTTCCTTCCCCTAGCTTGAGCCTAACCCAGGCCTGGGAGTCCCGGGGGAGGATTAAAGCATGGTTGGTCTTCTCCCTGTTTCCTGGCTCTGCATCTCTCCTCACTTGCTAGCTGTCACTTTTTAATTCCTCTGGAATTGGGTCCAGGGTGATAGACGAATATGGGGAAAGGGTAACAGGTCAGAGGCTGGTACAGTTGTCAGTACTGGTGCCCTCTGGCCACACTACATGTTCCAAGCCCTTTTATGGAATGTTTGTTGTGAGTCTTTGGAGGTCTTCAACCTGTAACTCTCTAGAAGTGGGAAAGGTCTGTTGCTTGTCATTCAATAGGCAGGTGTGATTCCCAGCTCAGCCCTTGGACTCATAATGCTCCATCCTTCTCTTGGAGTTTGCTAAGGACTAAATGTTTGTGTCCTCCAGAATTCATATGTCGAAGCCAAAGTGCCAAGTGTGATGGTAGCCTTTGGGAGATCATGAGGGTAGAGCCTCAAGAATGCTGCCCTTATAAAGGAGATGGATAAATGGATAACATACACACACACACACACACACACACTCACTCTGTATGCAATGGGCTATTATTCAGACTTAAAAAAGAAGAAAATCCTGACATTTGTGATGACATGGATGAAACTGGAGGACATTATGCTAGGTGAAATAAACCAGACACAGAAAGACAAACACTGCATGGTCTCATTTATACATGGAATCTAGAAAAGTCAAACTTGCAGAAACAGAAAGTAGAAGGGTGGTTACCAGGGATCAGGGCATGGAGGAAATGGGGAGATCTTAGTTAAAGGGTACAAACTTTCAGTTATAAGATGAGTAAGTTCTGGAGGCCTAATGTATAGCATGGTGACTAAAGTTGATAAATAATGTATAACTGAAGTTTGCTAAGAGAGATCTTAAGTATTCACATCACAAATTTTAAAAAAGATAACCACGTGAAGTGATAGATATGTTAATTAGCTTGATTGTGGCAATCACTCCACAATGTATATGCTTATCAAAACATCATGTTGTACACCTAAATATATACAATTTGTTTGTCAATTATATCTCAATAAAACTGGAAACATAAAATAAAATATATGAATGAAAAAATAATCAAATGAACGAGGGGGTGTTGAGTTGGGAGACATGGGAGAGCTTGCTTCCTTGCTCTCTTTCTCTCTGTTGTCCACCATGTGAGGACACGAGAGGGTGGTTATCCATAGACCAGGAAGCAGGTCCTCACCAGACATCAGATCTGCTGGCACCTTGACTTGGGACTTCTCGGCCTCCAGAACGGTGAGAAATAAATCTCTGTTGCTTAAGGCACCCAGTCTATGGTATTTTGTTTTGGCAGCCACAGATGACTAAGACAGGGTCACTCTGCAGCTCCAGGCATTTCCCATGGGGAAGTCTTTTCCACATTATGTCAGTTGCTGGCAGAAAGACCTTGTTGCACCAAAAAATAGGAACTTCACCATTTGAGAAGCACCAGGGAGAGCTGCCTGCCCGCAGCAGAAGCTGCCAATACCCCATGGACATCCGCACAGCGCTTACAGCTCCGCGCAGTCCTCACTCCCTCCTGCTTCCTTCTGGCAGCAGCTGTGAGTCTCCACGTGGGGGCTGCCTCTGCCACAGGAGCCCGCCCTCCTGAGTGGGACACTCCGGAAGGACGGGTGACTTACCGCCTCGAGGAGCACCTGGAAGGGAAGCGATGGGGAGCGTTGGCGGATAAACCCCTCAGCTGCTTCTCCTAACATGTGGGACAGCGCGAAAGCGTGCTCTGCACAGGAACTGGGGGCCCCAGCGGGAAGGAGCCCCGCTTGCCCACGCTGGCAACTTGCCCACTGGGGCCGGGTTCGCTTCCTCCCCGCCACGTCCCACTTCCGCTCTCCCCCGCCGGCACTTCCGGGAATGGTCTCCCACAGAAATCGCTTGTGGCCAAGTTCTTTCTCAGAGTTTGTTTCCGAGGAATCCCAACCTAAGACACTTTCTCAGTGCCCTCCTCACCCTGCCTTTCCTTGGGGAGAACGGATTGAGCTGATTAGCACATTTGGGATGAGGAATGTGCTTTGGGGGACACGACTCGGCTGAGGCTGGGCTCCCTCTTCAGAGCTAAGCGTGCGCAGGCTCAGTGCGTCCTGTGGCGGTGCCCGGTCCTCTGCTCACCTGATGGCGGTGTTACCAGGCCACGCTCTGCCCTGAGATTTGCGGTTGGTGAGCTCAGTGGGGTTGGGAGTTTTAGGGGATTTAGCTGTGGATATATTAAATAGCTCAACCCGTGCTTTTCAATCAGTCCTCTCTCAAAAAAGCTGCTGTCAGGAGCCCCATTTGTCTGATTCCTGTCCCTTAGGTTGTTTTAGTACTCAGGGAAGGTGAAGAAGAGAGATTTGTGTGTGTGTGTGGCCTAAAACTTTACGAACATGTAAAATACAGAGGAAATGAAATGTCTAATTTATGAGCATTTTCATATAACCTACAAAATTAATTGTAGAATATCATGCCATTAATGCCGGGTTTTTTTGTGTGGTATTTGTGTGTGTGTGTGTGTGTTGGGTAAAAAAAACTCAATAATCTTTAGTAAAGCATTGTTAACTGTCCACCTCAGGTAACCAAGTCCTGGAAAAAACTAGAAGGGAAACAATTCACGTGACAGGAATCAAGTTCATAAAGCATGCATATTGGCTCTACAGTTCTGGAATGATGTTGGAATTTTAGCTTCACAAAAATGAAAACTTTCTTTGCTTACTGTGAATTTGGTTTTGGCACAGAGGGAAGTCCTTAGTCACAAGCTTCTGGGTATTTTCTGGCCAAGACGGCATTCAGCATTTACTTTTTAGCTGCATTAGGCTGAATTCTACTGCACCCCTACACATCCCCACTACCACTCCCTCCCAAGAAACACATAACTGGAAATGACAGATAAATAGATAAAATGTTTTTTAAAATAAGAGTAATGTGGTCCACTCAAAATTTATATTTTCTGTGAAAGAAAAGTGGAACAGAAACACGTAGTAGAAACCAGAGCTGAATCTGTGGAAATACTGGCTTCCAGGAGCAGAAACAAGCATTTGAGTTCTGGAGGGTGATAGAGACCAAACACAGCCTGCGGAAGGTAGAGAGCTCAAGCCAGAGTCATAGTGCGAAGTTGGGAGGTGGAGTGGGATTCTCCTTCCTATAAAAGGAGGCTGGGAATTGAGCCTGCTCAATGTTGAGGGCTGTGACTTGCTTAAGCTGTGTGGTGGGAGGAGGAACATGTGGCACAGCCAGTACCTGGAATAGGCCACCTGCCCCCTCCAAGTACAGATCTTTGATGTCTGTGGTGTAATTGCTGGATAGGAACACTCAGCTGACAGGTTAAGACCCAGGGCCAGTTGGAAGGAAACTGTAAAACTGCCACACCAGGAATGGTGAAGGCAGGGAGAGGGAAAGCCTTTGTGTTCAAGTCGAGCTTGCAAGCTGAAGTTGTACTGCACACAAGGAAAAATACTGCTAAGAGAGATATCCAGCACAATCAACATAGAAGCTCACCGATTTATTGTCAATGAGATACAAGTAATAGAACACTCTGGATAGGATTAAAGCATAGTTGTGTTTAATATCCAGACATCGTTCTAAGAAGTTTACATGTATTATAGCATTTGCTCAAAACAATAGCACTATGAAGTAGGTACTATTATTCTTATTTTATAAATGAGGAAATCAAGGCACAGAGAAGTTAGGGAATTAACCCTAGGACACATGACATGTCACTGTGAGTGCAGAATTACATATTCAACGAGAAAAGAAATTATAAGTAAGAACAGGAAAATATGAAATTGAAAGAAGCAAAGAAGTTGTGAAATTAAAAGAAAGATATAATAATAATAGGTGAATATAGAAAAGAACTAATTATAAGTCTTAGAAATAAGAAAAAATATAGCCAAGAAAATAACCTCAGTAGAAGATAAACTCCAACTAGACGTAGCTGGAAGATAACTTAGTAAAGTAGTAGTGTGTAGTTTACCTGGAACTTGGCATGGCAAGACAAAGAAATCAAATATATGAAGCAGTTGTTAGCAGTCGTAGTGACTAGAAAGAGGGGCTCCAACATGTATCTCATAGAAATTCCAAAAGTAAACACTTAAGAGAACACCTGAGAAATCACTATTTAAAGCGATATTAGCTGAGTAATTAATTTCCAGACCCAGAAATGTAATTTCTTAGATGTAAAGTACATACTGAGTGCTGATCAGGACAAATAGAAATAAACCCACACCCGTACACGTTGGAGTGAAGTGGCAGAACAAGGATAAGGATAATATCTTAAGAGCAACAGAGAGAAAAAAAAATCATATTATGTACAAAGGAATCAAGATTAGACTGGCATCAGACTTCTTATCAGCAGAAATGAATGCCAAAAGTCAATGAAGTAATATCCTCACAATGCTACAAGAATTTAATTGTCTATGCAGAGTTTTCTTTGTGGCCAAACTCTCTTTCAAGGGTGATAAAAGGTCGAAGAAAGTTTGCCACTGTGGACTCTCCCAGAAGTCAGTAGTGAAGGGTGTATTTATTAATACAAGAAAAATGTCAGCCCAGAGGAAATGAGTAGGATTCCAGATGATGCAGTGGTCTGGGAAATTGTTTAAACGTTTGAGGAAAAGCTGAGCTGGATGTATTCACGAGCTTCGCTAGACTGTTAAAATGCTGATGTGTGACAGTCTTCAATTATAAATCCTGCAAGCTTCTTTGAGAAATGGAAGTCACTTCTTTTAGTTAAATGTCATAATTAAGACTGTGTTATGAGCAGTAGTGACAGAGAAATACAAGTGTTTGTGATACTTGTTTTTATAAAAGAGAATAGTTTTGTACTAGAGTAGTGCCATTTTGCTCTAGAATATGAAAGAGCATAGTGAAGAAAAAAAACTTGGAAAAGGAATTGTACTTGCCTTGGTGTATAATCAGTCAGAAAAAAATATATAATATTTTAAAATTTTGGCAAACTAAAATTTTGGATGAACTAAATCTGACAATCTATGTCTATCAGTACACCTACAGCATACATCTGAGTGAAAAAGTCATTTTGTAGGATATATGATAATGACACCATACATTTTATATATATATATATATATATATATATCTACACACACAATTTTAAAATCATGCCAACCATGGGTAACACTCATATAATCACTGAAGTTAAAAATAGATCTCACAATCCCTTCCCTTGTCCTCTGAGAAACTCTTCCCTCCTAAAGGTAACCATTACTGAAATTTCTAACACTATAGTTTTGTTTTCAAATTTTATATCAATGGAATCATACAATATATGTTCTTATGCATCTTCATTTTGTTTAAAATTAAATCGAAGATATT
Organism: Lepilemur ruficaudatus; assembly: GCA_963574885.1. Lineage (NCBI taxonomy): Eukaryota > Metazoa > Chordata > Mammalia > Primates > Lepilemuridae > Lepilemur > Lepilemur ruficaudatus. The sequence goes on along the minus strand of CAUYRT010015865.1, from coordinate 78,451 downwards.
GATGTTGTTCATTTGGGTTCAACAATCCATTTGGAATAAAATACTATCTATGTCTCTATCTAATCTGTTCATTTTGAAGTCATATTATATTGTATTAGTGAGGATACATTAACTTTATGTTAGTAACCTAAGGGTAATAAAAGACCTGGAAGGTCTCAGTGAATGAACACAAATTATTTCCCACCCGTGCAAAATCCTCCATAGGTCAGGTGAATCTTCATGGCTGTTGTCCTGTGCGTGTGACTTAGATACCCACATTTCTTGGACCTTAGGGCTCTCACTTTTCAATACACTTTGCAATACACATTTGCTGCCAATGAGGAAGCAAAGGATGTGGAATAACTATGAGGCTGTTTTCACTCCAGCAGAGAAGTCACACAGGCATCACAGTTACATCCATTTGTCACAACTAGCCAAAAAGCCCCCTTTTTTTACCTTCCTAGTGGCTGGGAAGTATCATCTTCTGGGTGCATAGGCAGGACAGGCAAATCAGATATTGGTGGGTGCTCATGAGGGCTATCATACAAACGCTAATACTGATGGCAGATGAAACCTACCCAAGCAAGAAAAGAAATACATCTGCCAAAAAATTACAAATTTAATTACAAAATATGTTACAAAATGTTAATATCCCTAATGTACAAATAAGCTCCAATAAATAGATAACAAAAGAAGCAATAAGCCAGTAGAAAAACGGAGAAAAGATATTTGCAGGATATTTATACAAGAGCTAATCAAATTGACAATGATGTTTGCATTCGGTAGTAATCAGGGAAGAGTTTCACCCTTCAGAACTACAGAAATTTTTCAAGTGGTTAATTTCCCATTCCATAAAGTTATAGGGAAATAGGTGCCCCTTTCCTGTACTGTTAGAGGGAATGTAAATTATAATAACCTTGTGGAAAATAATGTGATGTGATGTATTGAGATTTTATCTATGTATATCCTGTGACTCAGTAATTTCGCATTGGGAACTCCATATAAAAAAATACTTGCACACATTCAGAAGGAGGTGAGTTTAAGAATCCTCATTTCAACATTGTTTATAATGGCATAAAATAGTGCTAATTTAAATACCATTAATACATGATCAATAAAACAATTTATAGTTCAGTCATTGTATGTAATTCTATAAGCTACCAAAATATAGACTTACCTCACAAAATGTTGAGTGGGTAATTTCTCACTATAATGGTTTTTAAAAATTTATACCGCTTTTTGGATTTTTTTATGTGTTTAACAATGCTTTTACCTGAAAACATACAAAATAAATAGGATCTAAAAATAATATTTTACTTATATCATTTTAGACAAGGGCACGCGCAAAATGTACTCAACACAACAAATTCAATGCAGAGAAGAGACACGGGACAGTTTAGAATTGCTGTCATGTTTGTCCAAACCTAAGACATTTTCCTTTATGCAGGAACACAGAGCAAGAGGGATAAAAAAATAGCAATTTTCATGATTCTTTGGTCTTGTATGCACATGCAGTGCTATTTCCAATTGTTTTGACAACTCTTGTGTTTTGTCTTTACTGTGCCCTCAAGTTTCTGTGCTGCAACTTTATTTGTAAGAATTCTTTGAATTAAAGGTAATCATGAACCCCCAACATCTCAAAAATTGATAAGGTAAATGTTACAGAACGGAAAATGAGAAAAACTTTAAGCGTGAAGCAAAAGATGGGTGTGACAAAATAGAATTCAAGAGGGAGCCGGAGTGAGCTCACTGTCTCTCCCTCCTTAGCTAGTACACTGAAGCTTCATTACATTGTAATGTCTGTTTCATTTATGAAAAACTGACTTTATTTTTCTTCAAATTATTTTTTATTGCAGATATAAACTTGGCTTTATTGTCAATTGATCTATTTTTCCCCGTGAAAATAGTTTTGGTATCTTAGTTTGGCTTGAAAGAAATCATAATTTTCCCATTAAAATTGATATAAATATATTTTACTCAATTTAATGACTTCACACATAGTGTCACAGTTTCAGGAAGGGATTGAAGTTGTTAAGCAAGGCATGACTGTATTAAGGGAACGTATGCGTAACGTCGTGAGAGGTTATCTATGACTGTTGAGTGAAAAAAGCAAGTTGCTGAATATGCTATTAGTATGAGCTCACTTAATAAAAAGATCTGGATTGATCTGGAATGACCCTATTAATAATGATTATCTCCGGGCTTATATAGCATATTAGTTATTAGTTACAGGATCTTGAGGCACAGTACAAAGGCTCACATCCTGGCTCCAAAACCTGTTAACTGTAAGACTTCGGGCAACATAACCTCCCCACACTCCCTAGTCTCGTGCTTTTTCTTTAACCTGAGAATCAGGGATAATATCTATTCTTCTCCACAGGGAGCCTGTGATAATTAAATGTAGCAATCAAGAGTAGATAACCCACACATTGCTGCTATTATTATTATATATATAGTTCAAGTTTTTTAAATGAACATGTATTCACCTTGTAAAAAGTTAAAATAAAACTGTAAAGTATGCTGAACTTTTGCATTAGATTTTCCTATACCACATACGACTGCCCTTTCTTGAAGAATTTCAATAAATATGTAAACTCAAATAAATCTAAATAAATTTTTATATGGCATGACCATGGATTTTGTGGTCTAGTACTGGTTCTATTTCTATACTCCTGCTACTGCCTGACAGAGACACTTCTCTAATTTTGGACTCCAAGGTAAAGTAGGCCTTTTCATTTTGAGCATCTCAATTTTAAATAACAAATGGAATATAATATTTATTAATTCTTGTTTCCCTCTCATGTTGCTTTTTGTTTTCATTTTTAGAGGGAAGAAGAGACTTGGTAATGAGCATACTTTAATGTGGAAACCTGGAGTTCATTCCACTCACCTGCCTTCTGGGGACACTGGTAAGTGGGATTGGGTAAGAAACTTGGAATATCCTGGAAATGTAGCGTCAAACTTCTGTCCACTGCCACATCAGACACAGGAAGGCCCACATAGGTAAATTAATGGGGTTAAGGTTAAGCAAAATAACACCAAGCTAGACTTAAATTAACTACTCAGTGACAGCATCCATCCACTGGTAGAGTGTGATCTACTTAAACAGTACTCAGAGAGCATGGAGCAAACAGACCTCCTTTTCCTCGAAATACAAACGCATGCATAACTCCTAGCCATTGTGAAGTGGAGTGGATAGAAGGTGAAAATTAGAAGGGGAAGAATATGTAAAAACCGAGGGAAAGTCATTGAATCACTGTAGATTTACAAAAACATAACTTTTATTTTCTGTTTTGTTCATAAAAAATTATATTAATATAATGAACTTTAATTTTGCTAGGAATTGAAGTAAATCAATTTGCAACATCAAAAGTTTTCCTCCTTGAGTTTCTTTGGTTTTAAGTCTTCATGGATTAGGATTATTCTGGGTGCTCCATTACTCAGCCTTGTATCGGAGGCCGGAAATCATTTCACACTTGAACAGATCTTTGAATGCAGCATCAAATTATTTCATAATTAACTAGTCTTCACTCTGTGTTTTAACACACAAAATTCCAGCCAAATTAAAGTATAACAGATGGGAAAAGTCACTTTGAAAGAACACTAATGAAGTAGTTTTAAATTCTCTTTGAAAGGCAGGATTAATATACTGATTTTAAATAATTGAGGATGCATTTCAAATCCTTTGTGTTTCTAATATAGGTATGTGGATTGAGAATCTAAGCAGCAATCAGTGCTTCTTTTGAGCTTTTAAGGGAACACTCAACATTCTAGGTGTTTCTTTATCATCCTCATTGTTTATCTTTGCCCTGCTGACCTCTTGCTTGTGCCTTGCACTACTCACACTTTGTGAGAGCAGCTGACACTACTGATGTCAACCTTGTGATTGCTATAATCCCGTTCGTACTCAGGAATGAAGCAAGCAAAACATAGCTGGTCAGGACAGCTCTCAGTAGACCCAAGTCCCTCAAGCACAGAGTCAGTCAGCATTCTGCTGTGGTATAATGTCAATCAGGATATTGGCATTGATACTATCAACCCACCTTACTCAAATTTCCATAGTTTTACTTTCACTCATTTGGATGTATTTATTCAGCTCTATACAATTTTATCATCCATGTAGTTTTGTGTATATACCACCACACAAGGTATACAAGAGTACCTTGTGTTGACCTTTTATAACTAAACCATGCTTCCCCTCCAAACCCTGGCAATCATTGATCTGTACTCCATTCCTAAAATATTATTTTAATGACTTAACTGAGTGGAATCATACAATCTGTAACCTTTTGGGATTGACTTTTTCCACTGAACATAATTCCTAGTAGATTTATTCAAATTATTGCATGTATCAATAATTTATTTCTTTTTATTGCTGAGTAGTGTTCTGTGGTGTGTGTGTGTGTAATTAGAATACATTTGGGCTGATTCTGATTTTTGACAAATGCAAATAAAGCTAATATTTAGCTAAGCTAGAGCTAATACATACTTGTAAAAGTTTTTGTGGGTACTCATTTCTCTGGGATGAGTGCTCAAGAGTTTAATTGCTGGGTCATATGGTAGTTTCAATTTAGTTTTTTTTTTAAAGAACTGCCAAACTAATTTCGAGAGTAGCTTTATCATTTTATAATACCACTAGCAATATGTAAATTATCTACATTCTTGTTTCCTCACCAGCATTTGGTGTGGTCAGTATATGTTATTTTAGACATTTAGATAGGTATGTAGTGACATCTCATTGTGGTTTTAATTTGCATTTTGCTCATTGCTAATGATGCTGAACATTTTTTCTTGTGGTTATATGCCATCTTATATCCTCTTCAGTCATGTTTGTTCATGCCATTTGCCAATTTTCTGACTGTATTGTTTATTTATTGTTGAGTTTGGACATTCTTTGTGTATTATAGATATGAGTTCTTTGTCAGATATGTAGGTGGCAGATATTTTCTTCCAGTGTGTAGATTGATTTTTTTTAAATTTCAAAATATTAAGGGAGTACAAATGTTTTTTTTACATGGATACCTTGTATAATGCCAGTCAGGGCTTTTAGTGTGCCCAGAACCAGAATAGTGTTCATTGTACTCAATATGTAACTTTTTATCCCCCATTCTCCTCTGGCCCTCCATCTTGGTTTCTAATGACCTTTATATCTCTGTGTCTGTGTGTACCCATCATTTAGTGCCCACTTATTAGTGAGAATACATGGTGTTTGGTTTTCCATTCTTGGGATACTTCACTTAGGATAATGGTTTCCACTTCCATCCGAGTTGCTGCAAATGACAATATTTTATTCTTTTTCATGGCTAAATAGTACTTCATGGTGTGCATATACATATATATATATATGTATATATACACACATACACCACATTTTCTCTATCCACTCCTGAATTGATGGGCACTTAATTGGTTCCACATCTTTGCAACTGTGAATTGTGCTGCAGTAAACATTTGAGTCTAGGTGTCTTTTTAAAAAAATGACTTCTTTTCCTTTGAGTAGATACCCAGGAATGTGATTGCTGGATCAAATGGTGAAGTCTATATTTATTTCTTTGAGGAATCTCCATACTGTTTCCCATAGAGGTTATACTAATTTGCAATGCCAACAATAGTGTAGAAGTGTTTGTTTCTCTCTACATCCATGCCAGATTTATTTTGACTTTTTCATAATGACCATTCTGATAGGGAAAAGGTGGTATCTCATTGTGGTTTTAATTTGCATTTCCCTGATGATTAGTGATGTTGAACATTTTTTCATATTTGTAGGCCATTTCTCTCTCTCTTTTTTTTTAGGCATCTTGTTAGAGGATGTAGGCCATTTGTCTACCTTCCTTTGAAAAGCTTCTGCTCATGTCCTTTGCCCACTTTTTAATGGGGTTGTTTTTTGTTTTTGTTTTTGCTAATTTGTTTTTGTTCTTTGTCGATTATGGATATTAGTCTTTTGTCAGATTTCTAGTTTGAAAATATTTTCTCCTAGTCTCTAGGTTATCTATTCACTCTATTGATTATTTCCTTTGCTATGCAGAAGCTTTTTAATTTAAGTAAGTCCCATTTATTTATTTTTGTTTTGTTGTATTTGCCTTTGGGGTCTTAGTCATAAATTCTTTGTATATGCTGATGTCTAGAAGAGTTTTTTCTACATTTCTTCTAGGATTTTTATGGTTTCATGCCTTACGTTTAGGTCTTTTATCCATCTTGAATTATCATTGTCTTCACATGATGTTTCACAGAGCAAGTTTTTAATTATGAAGAAGTTTAATTTATCAACCTTTTTCCATTTATGGATTGTGATTTTTGGTGCCAAGTCTAAGAATTCTCCTTAATCCCAAAAACATTACCCTATGCTTTTTTCATAAAAGTTTTATAGTTTTATGTTTTTAAATTTCAGTCTATGATCCACTTGCGTTGAATTTTGTCTAGGATGTGAGGTTTAGGTTGAGGTTATTTTCTCTTTTTCTTTTTTTCCCATGGGTGTCCAATTGTTCTGGCACCATTTGCTGAAAGGCCATCTTTCCTCCATTGAAGAGGTTTTATGTCTTTGTCAAAAATCAGTTGGCTATATTTTGTATGGATATATGTTTGGGTTCTCTAGTCTGTTCCACTGATCTATTGTCTGTAATTCTGTGAATATCACACTGCTTTGTTGCAATGGCTAAATGGTAAGCCTTAATATTGGGTATAATCCTTCTTCCTGCTTTATTGTCCTTTGTCACAATTCTTTTAGCTAGTATAGGGCTTGTGCCTTTCCACATAAATTTTATAATAAGTTTGTCTATGTCTACAAAATCTTTGATGGAATTTTAATAGGAATTTCCTGAAAACGAAAGATCAGTTTGGGGAGAATTGACATCTTAATTATATTAATTCTTCCGAGCCATGAGCTCAGTCTTTCCATTTATTTAGATCGTCTTTGATTTCTTTCATCATCATTTTGGAAATTTCAGCATACAGATCCTGTACATGATTTGTTAAATATATACCTAAACATTTTATTTTCTGTGGAGTGATTATAAATTGTATTGTGTTATTAATTTAGGTTTCTGTATGTTCATTGTAGTATATGGAAATGCAATTGACTTTTGCATCCACTGACCTTTCTGAACTACTTGTTAGTTCTGGAAGATTTGTTTGTTTGGTTGGTTGGTCGTAGATTCCTTGGGATTTTCTACACTGATAATCATGTTATCTATTGTACAAATAAAGATGACTTTGTTTCTAATCCTTATTTTTTTAAATTTCTTTTTGTTGTTGTTGTTATTGCAGTGGCTAGAGCTTACAGGATATAGAAGAAGCACAGGGAGAGCTGACATTCTAGTTTTTTTCCTTATCTGGGATGGAAAACCTTCAATCTATCACCATTGTGTATGATGTTAGCTGTAGACTTTTTGGAGATGTTTTTTATCAAGTTGAAGATTTCCCTCTATTTTTATGTTCCTGAGAGTTTTAATGATAAATATGTACTGGATAGTCTTAATTGTTTTTCCTACATTGACTCACATGATCATATTAACTTTTGTTCTTTATTCTGTTGATATAGTTGATTACATCGATTCATTATAAAATGATGACTCAGCTTTACATATCTGTATAATTTCTATTTTATCATAGGAAACAATTTTTTTTATACACTGTCAAATATGAATTTGGTTTGCTACTATTTTGTAGAGGGTCTTTGTGTCTAAGTTCATGAGAAATATTGGTTTTTAGTTTTCTTTTGTTGTACTGACTGTATCTGGTTTTGATATCATGAAATGATTTGAGAAATGTTCCCTTATCTCTATTATCTGGAAGGGATTATGTAAAATTGGTGTTAATCCTTTATTAAATGCTTGGAAGATTTCTTCAGTGAAATCATCTGGGCCTGGAGGTTTCTTTTTTAGCAGCTTTTAAATTATGAGTTAAATTCCTTTCATCATTATAGGCTATTCAGATTGTCAATTTCATCTTCGTTGAATTTGATAGTTGTGGTCCTTGAGGAATTAGTACATTTATTCTAAGTTGTAAAATATGTGAACATAAAGCTATTCATAGTGTTTTTTTCTTTAATGATTTCATATTTATAGTGATAACCCGCACTTCATTCCTGATACTGGTGATTGTGTCCCTTATTTTTGTCAGTCATGCTAGAGGTTTATCATTTATTCAGTTTTTTGAGGACTTTGTTGTTTTATTGATTTTCTTTATTATTTTTCTATTTTAATTTCTTTGATGTTTGCTCTTATTTTTTTTTATTTTCTTCAGCTTGTTTTGGTGGGTTTTGTTTTCTTATTTTTCTAGTTGCTTGAGGTAACAATGTATGTTATTAATTTGAAATTCACATTATTTAATGCTACAAATTTTCCCCTCAGCAAAACTTAAATTATACCCCACAAATTTTGATATGTTGTATTTTTGCTTTCATTAAACTGTACATATTATTTTATTTCTTTTGAGAGATCCTATTTGACCCACAGATTATTTAAAAGTGTTTATTTTTATGTATTTAGAGATTTTTCCAGTTTTCTTTCTGTTATTGATGATATTTTGATTCCATTATGCTCAGAGAACACACTCTTATAATTTCAAGTCTTTAAAATTTGTCAAGTTTTATTTTATAACCCAGAATATGGTCTAGCTTGGGGAATTTTCATTGGCACTTGAAAAAATTATGATTCTGCTCTTGATCAGTGGAATGTTTAATACAGACTGAGTATTCCTAATCTAAAAATCCAAAATCAGAAATACTTCAAAATCTAAAACATTTTGACCACAACATGACACTCAAAAGAAATGCTCACTGGAATATTTCAAATTTCAGATTTTCTGATTAGGGCTGCTCAACTGGTAAGTATAATGCAAATATTCTAAAATCTGAAAAAATTCAAAATATGATACAGTTCTGGTTCTAAGCATTTTGGATAAGGGATACTCAACCTTTTTATGTCAATTAGATCCTATTGATCAACAGTGTTGTTGGGATATTTTATGTCCTTGCTAATTTTCTCTCTACTTGTTTTATCAGTTGCTGAGGGGGGCTGTTGAAATCTCCTCCTGTGTTTGTTTCTATTTCTCCTATAAGTTCTATTAGTTTTTCTTTCATATAAGTTGTGACTGTTATTGGATACATACACATTTAGAATTGTTATGTCTTCTGGTGGATTAATCCTCTTATTATTATGTGATATCTCTCCTTGTTTTTAGTAATTTTCTCTGCTATGTTAGTATAGCCACTCATGCTTTTTAAAAATTAATATTCGCATGATTTTTCCATCCTTTTATGTTTCTACTCATGTTGCTGAAATTAAAGTGAGTTTCTCGTAAGCAATGCAGTTGAATTGTGCTTTTCTATTCTCTTTACCAATATATCTTTTGATTTGTCTGTTTAGATAACTGACAGTTTAGTAATTATTGACATGTTAGCACTTAAATCTGCCATCTTATTATCTGTGTACTATTGGTTTCTTCTGGATTTGTTCCTCTGTTTCTCTTGTTTTGATTTTGTGTGGATTACTTAAAAAACAGTTTTTAAGATTTCACCTTGATTTATTTGTAGTGTTTTTGAGTGTATCTCTTTGTATAGTTTGTTGTAGTTGCTCTGGTTAGTATTATATATATAAATAACAGTCGACTGGTATCAACACTGTACCACTTCAAGTGAAGTGCAGAAACCTCCCTTCCATTTCAGCCCCTTTAACTTCCCACACCTTTAAATATAATCATTTTAGATACAAGATAGTGTTGTAAATTTTGTTTTAATCAATTTATAAAACTCATGACAAAAATGCTTTTTGTGGTATTCCTTCTTGCTGTTGCTGCAGGATTGCTTATTTTTTTCATTTTCTTTCTTTTCAAAGAATTTCCTTTAATGACTGTTTAAGGGTACATCTGCCTGTGATGAATTATTTTAGTTTTCCTTCATATGAGAGTGTTTTTATTTCCCTTTCATTCATGAAGGATAATTTCACTAGAATTCTGGGTTTTCAGTTTTGTTTTCTTTTTTCTTTCAGCATTTGAAAATATTATGCCACTTCTTTTTGGCCTCCATGGTTTCAGATGAGAAAACTATTATTATCATTTAACTTGGTATTCCCATATAGGTATTATCATTTCCCTCTGGTTGGTTTCAAGACTTTTTGTTTATCTTTACTGTTCAAAAGTTTGATTATGTGTCTTGGCATAGATTTGTTTGATTTATCCTGTCTGGGGTTCACTTGACTGCTTGGGTCAATAGGTTTGTATACCTTGTCAGATACAGAAAGTTTTCAACCATTATTTTTTCAAATACCCTTTTATTCTCATTCTTTCTCCTTTTCTTCTGGGACTTTGATGATATAGATGCTGGATTTTTTGTTGTTGTCTTATAGGTCCCTGAGGCTGTATTCACTTAAAAAAAATTCTGTTTTCTTTCTCTTGTTCACATTGGTTCTTGGTATGAAAGAGCAAATTCTTTCATTCTGTCTTCAAATTTATTGATTCTATCTTTTGTTATTTCCACTCTACTATTGAGCCCCTCCAGCAAATTATTTTTTTCTTATATTATATTTTTAATTCTATAGTTTTTTTGGCTCTTTTTAATAACTTTTATTTCTTTGCTGCCATTTTGTATTTTTTAATTGTTTCAAGAGAATTTGTAATTTACTGCTGAAACATTTATTATGATAACTACTATAAAATCTTTGTGAGATAATTCCAACACCTGATTTATCCCAATATTGGCATCAATTCATCTTCTCATTCAGGTTGTGACCTTCTTTGTTCTTGGTATGAAAGGTTATTTTCAATTGTATTCTAGACATTTTCTCCTATTACATTAGGAAACTCTGGGTCCTATTTTAATCTTTTATTTTATAAGGCTATCTCACTGCTTAGTTTTAGCATTCAGGTCTTTGCCTATTTTTGTAGATTGTGGTTATAATGGCATTTTGATTTTCACAGCCTTTGTGGTATTATTTTCATCCATCTGGGTTGTCTGGTACTTCTGAGATTACCATTGGTCTCTGCTGGTGCTGTGGAAGTGGCCAAAAAGGTTTTCTCCAGGCCAGCTGCTGACTATCTCTTAATGGAAGTGGGGCTTGCTAGGATTCCCCTATCAGTGCCGCCTATGTCTCTGTTGTTTCTGGCCAGGGGAGAATAATTTCCAAGAGCAGATGCAAAAAAACTTTCTAAATGGGGTCACTTACTTTTCCTGGGTTCATTGTCTCCATGTCTGGTATATCTGGGTGGGAGGAGAATCTTGGGTCCATTGGGACAAAGAGGCTTCCTTGACCAGGCAGTAGCTATAACTATGTTCCTCTTGCCAGCTCCATTGACCTGCTTGGCATCTCTCAGTGGGAAAAGGGAGTTTCAGGTCAGGCAGGAAAGGAATATGTTTCCTTTGGCCACCTGCTTTTGATGGGGTCCTGAACCCTTCCTTACTGGTGGAGTCAGCTCACTTGATATTTTCAAAGGAACTCCCATTCTAACCAGGAGAAGGATGAACTTACCTTGGCTTCCTTCTTTTTCTATGTTGGTGGTCAGAAAACAAAGAGTCTGAGTGTCATTTCTCTGTCTGGTAGTGGAGGTTGAGGAGCGAGCCTCCCAGCTGCTGTGCTGTTCCTCCAGCCATGGGGTCTAAAATCAGCCTAGTCTCTTCCCACTCTCCAGAATTCTACTTTGGTTGTTTGATGCATCATTTCCAGGTTTTATAATTGTGATTAGTGGGAAAGAGCAGACACCAGACTGGAAACCAAAGTCTGTCAAATAAATTTTTTAAAAAGGAAATAGATAAGCAACTGGTTATTTAAATATAAAAGGTTTACCAATATATCAAGAGCAGCACTTGACCTTTTTTGCAAAATTGAAAGGAAATTTCAGAGTCTAGAAAATGTGTGCTGTATCCCCAATAAACCAATGTTCCTGTACTTTATTAAAATATTTAATTTTTTTCTTTTTTCCTTTATCAAAAATAGAGTCTGGGCTAAATTCCAATTTGAATAAGTATACTGATCTTCCAAATTCCCTTGGCAGTATAAATGACATGCAGTTTTCTTCATGTTCTGTCTTCAATTAGTGGAACAGGACATTTGTGTACATTGAGATAGATGCTGAGTTCTACCAAGAGCTGCCCAGAGATGAAACGCCTTTCAATTAATTATTCCACCAGGTTTACAAGAACACCAAAGCCAGCAAAGCTGTGAGTTTCAATCAGCACTGTTTTTCTTCCTGATTGAAACAGCCTTATTTTCCTTGCCATCGCTTTTGAATCTGCTTAATACACTTATAAAAATAAAGAGATCTGTTTGCTAAAAAACAAAACCAAACAAAACAACAACAAAAGAAACCAACTCAGGTTGACATTTATAAGGGCAACATTTGGCTGAGGGTACTAGCTCCTGCCAACCAATGTGTACTCACCTCTGTCCTTTACCCTCCGACATAACAATTCTCCTGCAGAGTCTTCACCTTCACTTCTCAATTGAAAACCTTCCAGTTAAATCTCCTTGCTCTGATTTCCTTCTTAATATTTGCTGGCCCAGAGCTCTGACACCATAAATTATTTTGTATTTAGATGCCATCCTATTTAAGTTCAAAAGGTGGACTCTCAAAGCATAGGATTGGCAAGGGTTCAAAATCTACAAGATATCCAACTCAACTTTTTTGAGGAGAAAAATTTAAACCAAAGAATTTGCACTATATTTAAGGACCTTCAGATAAATAAATTTCATAAATCTTTTGTAGATACATTCTAATATTGAATAGCTATAATTATTTCCAAGTAGATTTCTCCAAGTTAACTGGATATTAAACCATTCTTAAATTATACATACATTATTTTCACTAGAAGAAAATCTTTTACTAATATACTTCCTTATGCTATTTAAAAACTGGAAATAAATTTCTAGAGCAGTAGTTAGCATTGTGTGGGTTACACCCTCTTTAAGAATCTGATGAAAGCTATGAAGACTTATAAAATAAAATATATATAATTGCCATAGGTTCTGGGGCCACCTAAAGCCCATCCAAAGATCCTCGGTTAAGAACCCTTGCTGTGCAGTATAGGTAGTTTTTTTTCCAGAACTCTTCTAAATTTCAGAATCCATCAAATATGGACCATTTCAGGGAGTACTATCCAAAATTAGATTTGAGTGTATCAGTTATGATTCTTTGGTTTTACATAACAGAAACAAACTGTTTATCTTAAGGGAAAAAAGTCACTAAAGATACATTTGAGTAAGTCATAGATTTGGCGAAAAACCCAAACTAGAGAGCACAGCAAGTGATACTAATGTAATGGACAGTCTCTGAGGTGCTTCAGCTCTTTTGTTGCTGATACCAAGCAAACAGCAGAGAGGATGTGGTGCAGGAAGGAACCAAAAATGTCCATTACAGTAGCCACAGGCTTCTGGGAAGGCAAGAGTGGAAACCATTGCTGTTATTTTAATTATCTTTGATATTTTCATTATGGCCACAATTATTCACCTATTCTGAGGAATCAGGTTGCAAACACTGGTTAGTCCCCGAGAAGGACATATTTTCAAACAGCCGCTTCACATGTGACCAATGAGTGTAAGAGACAAGGAGAAATTCTCAGGAGGTGATCAATTGAGCAGAGAGTACAGAATCAGACAGGATCGAGGATCTTTCCCCACTTCTTGCTGAGGGCCTTCACAACGTCTACCCTGAGGGATTTCAGAATTGCTATGAACCAGTGATGGTGGCGTCCCCCATTCTTCCCCTTTCTGAATGAGAGTATGTATTGCCTATTCCTAGGTCTAGCATTGTATATTAGATTTGAATGAGGGAATTGGGTAAAAGACAAAGGAACACCCTTCTGGCCAAAGACATAGGTAAAAGATATGTACTCTCATAAAACTGGGACATTCTCTACTTAATTGCATGAAAACAAGCTTCCAGATCAACAACTTGCTAGTTGCCTAAGCAGTGTATAAATTAAGATCCTAGTTGAAAAATGAAGTTGTCTGGACTAGACTATGATACATGTCTTCTGTAAACATTGCAAAATACCATTATTGACAACCTACCATCTGGCATTACCATAGTTCCTTAAGAATGTGAATCTCTTTTTAAAGCTCTGTAAACTATGTGTTTTTCAATATTTTCACTTGAAGACCAACAGGATGGATTTTTGAAAATGATTGTAAGCACAGAAACCATTTAAACAACAGCCCTATTAGTCCAAATAATGCAAATAACATAGCATATTCAACTGTATTCTTTTAAAAGCCTATTTTGTGAGGTTTTTTCCTATGTTCTGTGGGTGATTAAAAATGCATGGAACATGACAATTATGATATAGTACTGTCCTTATACTCAAGGAGATTATAGCCAGTATTTAACAGAAATGAAATCTTATACAGAATATTATAAAATGGTCATTAGTGGAATAATCCAGTTAAACAATAATGACACAACTGAAGAAGTAAAGCTTATCAGCCAAAAGTGAAGCACCTAGAGCACTGAAGGCTAAGGATTATTGAAATCTGCAAATGATATATGAGCATCTCAGTAGGAATGTTAATCATATCCAAAAATTACACTTTAAACTGTTTGTATTTTCCCCTGCTTTCTTCATCTTTGTCTTCATGTAAGCAGAAACGAATAATGAGGTGACTTAAATGTTGATAAATGAAAAAGAAGAGTAAACATAAGGTGTCTGTATGGGCAGTAAATTAGAAATTCCTCTTTGAATTCTAGTTGACTATTCTAAAAACTATTTTCATGGAGTCTACTTTTAATAGTTTAATAGCTTTAGATGATTGGCTAACGAAATGATGGTTCTTAGAAAAGCTTTAATGTTACTTTCCAAAGGTTGCTTTCCACACATCATATCATAAAATATGTAGACTTTGGGCATATGCTACCTCCAGAAGCAACTGAGTTAAAGATTGGATAAATTCACGAAAAAAATGCATGAACACTTCAGAGAGTTCCTTGAGAAAAGAATACATAGCAATAATTTTATATTATATTATTAATCAATGGAATGGTCATTGATCAGGTTGTATCTAATATGATTTTGGCCATTTGTACAAATTTAAACTTCCTGGTGAAAATAACATCTTTTCAAGTTCTTTGAAATGTTAGAATGATGTTAACAAAGTTACCCTATTTTCACCAGTGAGCTATAATGATGCTTTATGTTATTTAATCATTTAAATATTAACTGATAAGTCATTACTATGTGACATATTTCTTTGGCGTGTTTTCCACAAAATCAAACATCTTTTCTTTTGATGCTTCTTTGTATCTGTCTGAATATATCCATCATCTACAGTGAAATGAAAGAGACATCCAGATGTTATCTGAATTAGTGATTCTGAAATTAACAGTTTGATTAACAGTGAAAATGAAGAGTACCATGATATTATTTACTGATGGGAAAGTTATTTACAGATTAGATAAGTAAATTCTTATAATCAACAGACATAGACCAAGGGAACAAAACAGAAAAACCCAGACATAAAGCCACCCACATACAGCCAGCTGATCTTTGACAAAGCAGACAACAACATACACTGGGGAAAAGAAAACCTGTTCAATAAATGGTGCTTGGACAACTGGATAGCCACATGCAGAAGAATGAAACAGGATCCCTATCTCTCATCACTCACAAAAATTAATTCAAGATGGATAAAATACTTAAATGTAAGGCATGAAACAATAAGAATTATAGAAGAATTATATTGGAAAAACTCTTCTAGATATTGGCCTAGGCAAAGAATTTATGAAGAAGACCCCAAATGTCAATCAAAGCAACAACAAAAATAAATAAATGGGACTTGATTAAATTAACGAGCTTCTTCACAGCCAAGGAAATAATCAACAGAACAAATAGACAACCTACAGAATGGGAGAAGACATTCACATGCTATACATCCAATAAAGGGGTGATAACCAGATGATACCCAGTTAGAATGTCTTTTATCAAAAAGTCTCCAAACAACAAATGCTGGTATGAATGTGGAGAGATAGGAACACTCATACACTGTTGGTGAAACTGAAAACTAGTACAACCTCTATGGAAAGTAGTATGGAAATACCTCAAAGAACTAAAAGTAGACCTACTATTTGATCCAGCAATACCACTACTAGGTATTTACTCCACAGGAAAAAAAAGCATTCTACAAAAAAGACACCTGCCCTTGAATATTTATAGCAGCACAATTCACAATTGCAAAGAAGTGGAAACATCCCAAGTATCCATCAATTATGACTGGATTAAGAAAATGTGGTATATGTGTACCATGGAGTACTCAGCCATAAAAAATGGTGAACTAATACCTCTTGTATTAACCAGGATGGAACTGGAGACCATTCTTCTAAGCAAAGTATCACAAGAATGGAAAAACAAACACCACCTGTACTCACCATTATATTGGAACTAATTGATCAACACTTATATATATGCACCTATGGAAATAACATTCCTTGGAAATCCAGCAGGTGGGAAGGAAAAGGAGGGGATGAGTAAATTCACACCTAACAGGTACAATGCGCAGTATCTTGGTGATGAACACACTTATAACTTTGACTCAGATGGTGCTAAAACAATTTATGTAACCAAAATGTTTGTACCCCATAATATTCCAAAAGAAAAAAATATATATTTTAAAAAAGGAAAAGAAGTCATTTTATCAGAAAGATACTTGCACTCAAATGTTTATTGCAGAACAATTCACAATTGCAAAGATGTGGAATCAACCCAAATGCACATCAATTCATGAGTGGATTAACAAATTGTGATATATGTATACTATGGAGTACTACTCAGCCCTGAAGAAGGATTACTTAATGTCTTTTACAACAGTATGGATGGACCTGGAGACCATTATCTGAAGTAAAATACCTAAATAATGGCAAAACAAACATCACGTATACTAGTAAATTAGAAATAACCAAAGAGCACACATGCGTATAGAGGGAAGTAATGGAATGGAAATCAATCAGGATTGAGGGAGGAGGCGGGAATAGGCAAAAACCTCCCTGATGGATACAATGAACACTATCTGGGTGACAGGAACAATTATAACCCTGACTCAAGCATTACAAAAGCAATCCTTGTAACCAAAACATTTGGACCCCCGTAACACTTTGAAATTTAGGGGAAAAAAAATAAAAGCAAACAAAAATGAATTTAAAATGCTTGGTTTATTTGAATAAAGATAGAATTGATTAAAATTATAGAAGTATACATATGTATAGTAGTGTGATTTGTTATATAGTTTCACTTAAAAAATAAAACATATGTGTGGTAATGCTGCCATCTGTGCCCAACCACAAAAGTGAAAAACAAGGATGTTTAGCTTAAAGTTCTAAGCACAGTCAAAATGTAATGAAGCTATTCTATGAAAACGCACCTGTGGTTGGGAACTATTTTATCTAAATTAAAATGAATAAAATATGTTGTATAATTGATTAGACAAAATCTTTATAACAGCTTGAAACCAAATTTCTTCACAATATCAATTTCAGAAATGTTCTGTAAGGGTCATTGAAAATCTTTATTAATCTGATATAAATAAACCGTCCCAGGTTAGGGTTCAAGACAAGGGGTGGAGGGAGCAAGGCACATGGTTTTCTAAGACAAGTTCTATGACTATGTGGCTTTTCTTGCCACTTCTCCCTTAATTTTCCATTTTTCCAAGAGACAATTGATGCAAGGGTTAGTTTTGAATGAGACAGAGGCACAAGATAAATATCAGTTACAATATCAGAATCTTATGCCAAATATTTTTGTGTGCCAACAATCTAAATATGAGGGACTCTAAGAATAGAATTCAATGTTCTGTCTTGTTTTCAAAACTTGATGTCTAGAAACCAACTAAAATTTATTAATGCTATCAAAGTTTTCAGATTCATTTAAATGAAGACTATTATTATACATTTCAAAAAACACTGTAGTGGACACTTGAATTATGCAAAGAGGAAGCCACAATCCTATTGCTCAGTGACGCTGTTGGAGGCAATAGGAGTTAAATTACTGTATATAATGATGCTTCATTGTCACCAGAACACTACCCTGGGGATCATTCCTATTGTCTCAAAGGCAGGGCTATAACCACAGAAGAGGAGCACTGTTTTCTCTGCCTCTAGCTCAGAGGAGGGAGAGAATGACTTTGAGGTAGTTGGGGGATATAGAGAGGTAGATGGTAGGAGACTAAGGAGAAAGAAACGGAATGGTAGGCCAGACCTTTGCCAAAGGCAATGGGCCTGGGATTGTAGCAACTGTGACTTGCTTTATAGATATACCTTGGTTAACTCAATCAACACAATGAGGCATATGTGCATGGCAATGTATTCCAAGAGTCACTTATTAACTGTGATCCGTAGACATTGCTAGCTCAGCTTCTCAGCCATCTTTGTTATTCTTCTACATGGGGATGATGTTCTCAGTGAGTACAATGCCTCTGCTAGGAAATAATTAGGAAATACATCGGGACATTTTTGGTTGTCCTGGTAATGAGGGAAAACTACTGACATTTAGTGCTTGAAGGCCAAGGATGTTACACACACTGTAATTTTTTAAGTCATATGCAGCAAAGAATTGTCTTAGCTTGTGTATGATTTGAATGGCCTGATATTCATATGGTCAAAAAGCAAGTTAATAATCCAAGAACCTAATTCTGTGAGATATATAAAACCAGAGTATTTTTTAATACAGTTTTAATATTCACTGACTGAACATTTCAGAAATTGAATCATTGTGTACCTTAAGGACAGACTGTATGTACATCGTTGTCTTTGGAAATTTATCAGGAGTTGTTCACCATTTTGGAAAATGTGTCACCAATGGCAAGCCCATTACACAATATCTGAATCATGATTACAAACTACCTATAAACCAGGCTGCCTCTCTACCTACTGCATTATCAGTGACAGTGACTCCAACTTAGGTGCAAGCATTAGATTATTTCTAGTGTAGTCACTCCAAGCATTTAAATATCAAAATTAATAGTGTGTTATTATAAAATATTTTATTTTAATTTTCCTTTATTTTAAAAGTTGGACATTATATATATTTTTGTATTTAGTAGAAAATTCTTTGTTAACTCTAACATCGTACTATCTCTTTTCTGTTTTTACCAGTTTTTCTTTGCTTCCCCCACCTCCTTTTGGATTAATCCAATTATTTTTTGTATTTCATTTACTAAGGATTTATCTCTGGTTTTTTAGTGGATGCTCTAGGTCAACCATACACTTCTTGAAGTTATCACAGCCTTCATTCAAATAATTTCTATCACTTTATGTATTAAGAGCATTATATTAGTTTACTTTCATCGCCACCTCCTATTCTTTGAGTGAATGTTGATACTCATTTTACTACTATGTATGCTATAAACCGCACGGTGCACTGTAATTATTTTTGCTTGAAATTGTCAATTATATTTTCAAAAGATTAAAAAAATGAGAAAATGGCTTTTATATTAGTTCATATATTTAACAATGGTATTCATTACCTGTGTAGGTGGTGGTATTCATTACCTGTGTAGATTCAAATTTCCATCTGGTATAATTTTTCTTCTGCTTGAAACACAAAGTTTAAGACTCATTGTAGTGAAGATCTTAAGATGATTATTTTTATCTGCTTCTGTTTTTCTAAATAAAATACTTACTTTGCCTATTATTTCTAAATAATAATTTCACTGTGCTTAGAATTCTAGGTTGACTTTTTTTCATTAATTTTGTCACTTCGTATGATTCATTATTTAAAATGTGTTATTCTATTGTCTTCTATTGTGCATATTTTCTGTTAAGAAGTTGGATTCCGTCTTCACTCTGTTATTTCTCTGTATTTAATGGGTATTTTTTCCTCTGGATGCTTTTAAGATTAGCTTCCTTATAGTTGGTTTCCATCAATTTGGTTGTGATGTTTGACAGTACGTTTGACTTCATATTTCCTGTGCTTGGCATTGGTTACATTTCTTGGAGTGTTTATAATTCTCAGCCAATTTGGAAAAATTTTGGCCATTCTTCAAAATTTTTTTATGCTACCACTACTTTTCTTCTGGATCTTTAATTTCAAATACATTAAGAAATTTAAGGTTGCCCCACAGCTCACTGGTTTGCTGTTCAATTATCTGGGGTCTTTTTTTCTTTCTGTGTGTTTCACTTTGGTAGTTTCTATTGCTATTCCTTCAAACTCAGTAATTTTTTCTTCTGGGTATCTGATCTGTTTTCAATCCCACCCAGAGATGGGATTAAATTTCTTTAGTTAATTTTTATTCCTATAAATTGATATAGTTCTTTTCTATCTGTTGTATTTCTTTATCTTGTTCATTCTTTTCTCTCTCTTCTTGAACATTTGTAGTCTATTTACCATAGCTTTTTTAACAGCCTTGTCTACTAATTTTGTTATCTAATTTTTCAGACTGTTTCTACTAATTCATTTTTCTCTTCTTTGTGGACTATGTTTTTTTTTGCTTCTTTACTTGCCTCATAAATTTTGATTGGATGCCAGGCATTGTTTTACATCATCTATTACTATGTTACTGTTGTTTTGTTTGTTTGTTTTTTGAGGGTTTTTTTTTTTTTTTTGGCATTCTTTTAAACGTATCTTTGGATTTGTTTCCTGACAGAATTAAGTTACTTAGTAAATGTTCAGTCTTTTCAAGGCTTGCTTTAAAGCTCTGTTGAGCGGTCTTAAATAGCCTTGATCTAGGGCTATCAGGCAATAACCTTCTGAGGACTTAACTTGTTCCCTAGTGTGTCAGGAGATCTTTCCACTTTTACTGGCAGGATACAACCTCTTCTAAACCCTGTGTGAACTGTGGAGATTTTTATAAACTTGCTCCTTACAAATGTGTCCTCATGTGTCTCACTCATCAGTTCACAGTTAAAGACGTGGAAAATAAAAACATCTGCACATCTTTAGATCTCTTTCTCTATGGCTTTGTTTTGACACCCTTTATGTGAATTCTAGATACCTGGTCTCTCTCTCTAAACTCAGAACTCCATTTTTTAAACCCAGTGAGGTTTTTTTTTTTTAATCTCTTTTGGGATTTCCCCCCTTGCTATCCCAGCTTTATATCAGCTTTTTGACTAGTGTTTCCAACATATATATTTTTATATTATTCTATTTTTAACCTTTCCGTATCTCCAAATTTTAGAAACAAACATCATATATTAGGGTTTTATTTAATCATTTTATAATTTTTGTCTTTTAATTATAATATTAATCCATTAACATTTAAATTTAATCTTACATTTAGCATATAGATTAATGTGTTTCATCAGTTAACTACTTTTTTATGACCTTTCAGGTTCATAATTCTCTTCTCAACTAGCATAATCTACTGTTAAACTTATGTGTTGAGTTTTTAATTTCAGTAATATTTTTCAGTTTATATTTTCTATTAGTTATTTTTACCAGGTAAACTTTTTATTGAAAGATAGCATACACACAAAGATATAAATAAGAAGTATACTGGTCAATAAATTTTCACAAAGTAAACAACCTGTGCTACAATCACTCATATCAATAGTGAGATTATTATCAGCATCCTAAATGTCCTCTCATGACAATTCTTGATACTGTTCACTCCCCAAATTTAAACATTATCATAACTTTTAACACCAAAGGTCAATTTTCCTAAGTATTGAAACTTAAATACATAAAATATTTATTAAAGTCATCCACGGTATGAAACATAGCAGTGGTTTCTTTATTCTGATCAGTGCATAGTATTCCATCATACAAAAATACCATGACGTATTGATGTACTCATTGCACTATTAATGGAAATTTGAGTTTTCTCCCATTTTAGACTATTACAAATTGTGCTACTGTGAATACTCTTGTACATGTCTTTGTTGGAGCTGCAATAGTCATTTTGTGATGATAAAGGAAAGGCAATATTACCACAGAGATGTTTGCCCTGAATTTTGAGATGTTAACTTTTTCTCAATTAAGAAAATCATCCATATATCTAGTTGAACAAAGGTAATTGACCTTTTTATTCCTTTTAGCTTAATATATTCTTGAAGGATAGCACAACTGAAAGTATAAACATTGCTCTAAATACAAAGAGAGCTTAAGGAAAAATATAATTGAATTCTATAACATAACTGTCAGAACACTGGACAAATGAAGTGAATGAAAACTAAATAAAAATACAGAGTAATCAAATAATTGAGTAATATATTTGACTAAAATAAACTTGAAAAAATTTATGTATAATTTTCTGTGAAACCATGAGAGATTAAATTTTGTAAATGCATAGGCTACTCTTAAAAATTTTATCTTTTCAAGCAGTGTAATATATATATGTAAATATATAGGTAAAATTTAAGATAAGCTTACCCATTTACAAAATTTAAACTTCTACTCAGTTATGTAGAAAGTCTTAATAATTTTTTTTAGATTTTTTTTAATTTTTAAACTTCAGAATATTATGGGGGTACAAACATTTTGGTTACATATATTGCCTTTGCACCACCCAAGCCAGAGCTACAAGTGTGTCCATCTTCCAGACAGTGCGCTCTGTACCCATTAATTGTGACTTTACCCATCCCCTATATTCTCCACACCTGCCTGGCACCCAATGAATATTACTTCCATTTGTGGCCGTCAGTGTTGATCAGTTAGTACCAATTTGATAGTGAGTACATGTGGTGCTTGTTTTTCCATTCTTGTGATACTTCACTTCGAAGAATGGGCTCTAGCTCCATCCAGGATAATACAAGAGGTGCTAGATCACTATTGTTTTTTATGGCTGAGTAGAACTCCATGGTTCACATATACCACATTTTATTAATCCACTCATGTATTATTGCTGGGCACTCAGGTTGTTTCCACATCTTTGCAATTGTGAATTGTGCTGCTATAAACATTCATGTGCAGATGTCTTTATTATAGAATGACTTTTTTTCCTTTGGGTAGATGCCCAGTAGTGGGATTGCTGGATCAAATGGTAGTTCTATTTTTAGTTTTTGAGGCATCTCCATATTAGAAAGTCTTAAGGAATTCCTCAAAAACTGATTTATGTGATTAACTGTACACCTCAGTAAATTCACTGAAAATCATTTAATTGTACACTTAAAGTGCAGTAAAGGCATGATATGTAAAGTACACTTCAATAAAGGAAAAAAAAATATTGCTTATGTAATTAGAAAATAAATTATTTTTTAAAAAGAAAAGAAAGCCCATTGTGGCATACCTTTAAAGGTTGCATCTTGAGTTTGTAAAGAGACTGTCTTGTAGGAGTTCCTCTATGCCATGTGTATGGCAAGTGCCCATTACCTGTCCATCTGTACCTAATTTTAAAAAGGGAATTGATTTGTCTTACTGAAGGCCCATTTGGAGTGGATTTTCATCATGAACACTCACTAGATCCTACTGATTGGTATTTTGTTTTGTGAAGTCCACAAGCCACTTGTTTAATAGTCGTCTCTGGAATTCTGCAAGATAACAACATCATGTCTACTTCTAGAATCTGGTCCCAAATCCCCATCTCCCACCTTCTGAAAATCCAAAGTGAATCTGTTTTGTTCATCTCCTGACTTATCTCTGGTTGTTCTTCATTCAATTGTTACTTTATAATCCTCCCTAGAAGTTTCTTTAGGATCCTGGGGTGAAAGTCTTCTGGAAGTGGAGTGTAGGATTCACGTAAGCAGCCCATTCCTTTCTGGAAATTTGCGTCCCCTTTTCACCCATTCTTGACTTTTAGTTTTGAAGATAATTTTCCTTGATTGAAATTCTTCTCTCATCTATTAGCATTAAACTGTCATCTCTAGTAATGTACATTGAACTTTCTTGTTCACATCAGTGGTCTAAAACAGAGTTGGAATGATAGGTTTATTGCTTTTGTCACTTTTGTAAGCTTTGGTTTATCAGCACATTAACGATTCTGACAATTTTCTTATACATTTCACAATTTGTGTCCTTGGTTATATGACCTTCCTTGCCTGTATATGTGTATTCTTTTAAAATCTAAACTCATCAGAGAATGTCTGGGCAGTTTTACTGATGCCTTTATCTTTGCATTTAGTCATCACAATGTGGTCCAAATTTCATTTTTAGAGCCTGCCATCTCTCTTAGGCCACGTCCTCTTTCAGACATTCTCTTCGTAATGCCACATTTAAACTTTCTCTAAATGGCTGTTCAAATCTTTTTAGTCTTAAGGCCTTGGGTATATGCCTGACTCTGACCAAAAGTGTACATCTTATATATTAGTAATTTCAAGATGGCATGATCCCTTTTTTCCTATGGTTCCTGTTGCTTTTATGGCTTTAGAAAATGAAAGATTTAAATGAATAGTACACTTTGTCAAGATAATTAGGCTAAGTAATTGATATCAGTGAGTAGCTATGTGGCAGGGATCTGCTTGGTCCTGATTGCTTCATTTTATTCTGTAACACAAAGTGAGAGCTGTCAAATTTCGGGTTTTGCCCTTAGGGAAATGCAACATGACTGGTCCAGCAACTTCAGCTACAGCTTCGTTTGAAAAGCTTTCAAGTCTGCACACACATTATATAGAAGCACACATAGGACACACACAGCACGCTGAAATCGAGACTCCATAGTGCCCCAACACACTTCTCCAGGGCCCTGTAATTCAGGACCACAATGAGCAGAACAGCGGTGTTCCTTGTTTATTCCAAATGCGTAACCTAATAGTAGTAAAATTAAAGCTTCATAAACAAGAAGATATTGAACTCTTTAGCAAATTCAAGTATGTTGTGAAAAAGCCCAAATGGGTTTTTCAATGCAGACATTTTGTCGAGACACTTAATTTGTTTGTCAGACCCAAAATGTGGGGGTTTCAACAATTGTTCTTTTTTTTCCATGTGGGACGTAACAATATAACAACTTATATTGTTAGCATTTTGTTCTAGCTTTTTTTGTTAGGTTTTGGTTGAATTCTCAATTGAAATAATGATATGTGTGATTACTGAAGAGCATAAGCCAAGATATTCAACATTTGTTAGATTGGTGTTTGCCTAAGAAAGTCCGTCAGTGTGGAGGAAGACCATATTAGAACTTTAACTTGTATTAATTTCTTATCTCATCAATTTTAATTTTTATAATTAAAAACTATGATTTTGTAATATGTATTATATAATATATAATAAATTAACATAGTAGTATGCTTAAAAAGTATATTAATAAATAAGTACAAGTACATTGGGGGGATTAAAATTTACTGATTATGGTTCAGGAACAAAAAATATTGTGGACCATGATATTTTATATAAAAGTGGTCCTCAGTATTTTTGATCATATAAAAATATATATAAAATCTCCAAAAGCTTGAAACTAATATTTTGCATAAAAAATGGAATCATGGGGCATGATGGTATGGTGCACACCTGTAGTCCTAGCTACATGGGAGGTTGAGGAGGGAGGATAGCTTGGGCCCAAGAGTTTAAGACCAGCCTGGACAACAAACATAGCAAGACCCCATCTCTTAAAAAGAAAAAAGAAAAAAAGAGGAAAAACAAAAAACAAGGAATCTGTTAGTATTTACTGAGAGAACCTGCCCAATAGGAAAAATACATTAGATATGACAAACCAATTTAAATAAAAATAAGAATTTCCTGACTAGCAAAATTTGGTAAACATTAGAATAATTAGAATAAGTCGTAAAAGGAGAGACTTCTAGCTGTCTCTCAATATTTGTTCTCTCTTTCTCTGTGGTAGCAGAACCCGTGATTTTTAAACTGTGCACATTCCTCATTTTTCCCTACTACTGGGTGCTGTGTGTGACTAAGTTATGGTTAATGGGATGTAATCAGATGTGCTGTGTGCAACTTCTGAGATGTGTCCTTAAAAACAAGAGGCATGCCATTCTTCCCTTCTTCCTTCCTGCTGGCAGGAATGAGGATGTGATGGCTAAAGATCAATATCTACCTGGAATCACCAGAAGGAAGCCGCATACTGAGGATGCTGGAGCAAAAAGATAGAAGGGCCCTGGAGTCACTGTGCCAGCTCTTGACTGTCAAGCTCTGAACTGTCTTCAGAGGGACAAGAGGGAGAGAAATTCATGTCTAACCTGTCCAAGCACTGTAAGTTTGAGTTTGCAGCCTTTCACCGTGGAATCTAATCTGACTAATGCAGTAATTAATTTAGATTGTGAAATATTTCCTTGAAGTACAATATAGTCAGTGTTGCATTATAAAATATCTCATATACTATGGATTTAGTTATATACACTTATTATCCAAACTGTATTGAATACTGATGTACATATAGAGAGGAAAAGATAATTATTACTCACAGTTAAAATAGGAGATATGAACACAAACAACAACAATTAAAAGCAAGAGTGGAACAATAAAAGGACTGTAGTTTAGACTAGAAAGAAAACATTCTTAGGAGGAGAGAACATTTGATCTTGGCCTGAAGCAAAGAGAAGCAGAAGGAACTGGTAGGTAAGGATGGTCACAAAGGCATAAAAGACATTCTGATGTTGAGAGAGCATGATGTATACACACACACAAAAAGGTAAATAGATGGGAAAGAAAATTGTCCCAAATTTTGGTCAGGGATAAAATGTGTGTGTGTGTGAGACAGTTCACAACCAACTTTTCTTTTGCAAAGAAGCTAGCATTCCTGATAAATGCTTAAGCAATTTTCTGATAAACTTTAATGCAATGAACAGCTCTTCTGGGAAATCAGCTTCTCATCTCCTCCACTGATGCTCTCTAACCTGATTATTTTTCCTGAATTCTGCCTAAAATTTTTATCTAAACATTCTTTTTTCCCATAACATTCCCCTACTAAAAGTGAATCTTTGAATTAGCCTCTTTGGACTTCTTCCTTGGCAGTATGAGAAATAAAAACTTAGATATGTACTTGTAAATAAATTTGTCAAAAGCTTTTTTACTAGCATAATCATATTTTGACAAAATAAAGTGTGCATGTGAGGGCACAGTGGTTGCTAAACCAGGCTAAATGATACTAGAAAGCAATGAATACTGGGCTAAGAAATTTAATCTCTTTGGTGGGGAGTTCAGAGCCAGTGAGAGTGGCTAGAAGCACAGTAGATACTCAAATGCATAGTTGTTGAATCACATTGAGGAATTTGATGCAATCCAGGTAGTCCTACAGGGCTGTTCATCGGTAATAGTGTGCTAGGTAATCCAGGACAACCTGAGCTGCTTCTCCACACTCTGTGGAAGCTGCTGTGTGAAGGTCAGCAGTGTCCACCTTGCACTGCCTTGTGATTCCTGCAGCACTGATCTCAGCCTTCATTCTTCCTGACACAGAGTTCATTCGTAGGGTTGTCTCCCTGCTCCTTCTGAAAGTTCTCCCCCCTTGGCTGTCATGGCATTGTGTTATCTTGATTCTTCTCTGCCTCTTTACTTACCTAACTTCCCGATGACCATTATTTTGTCTCCTTAGTGACTTTATTCCTTCTTTCTCCCTCTGAGCCTAGCCTTCCCTAGTGCTGCCCTGCACCCTCCTCCTCCTCCTCCACGTGCTTCCTCTTAGGGTTTTCACATGCCATCAGGACCTCCTGCAGCATAGTAAATGTCTTTTAACATATAAAATGTAAGAGCTGTTCCTATTAGCACTATCTTGAACATAGTAGAATAGATTTCCATAGATTTGGGCTGGGCTGAGATCTGCCTGAGTGCGTGGAGGTGAACCAAATGACCTGATAATTTATTTCTAGAATAGGAACCTATGTGTGTGTCTTTGTGTTTTAACTTCGAAAATCTTTTTCTGATTTTAACCCTGAAGAACTAGATTAAGGAATACTTTACAAATTAATATCAATGTGGTTTATGGCGCATGTAAAATAAGTGTAATTAAAGTCTAATTTTTCAAGTCTGTGAAGGAGAATGAGGCTAAAGGGTATGATTTTATCAGGTTATTTTTCTTTCCTATATCTATTCCATCTCTACATCTTGTTTATGCTTCTAACCTTGCAGTGGTCACATGAAACTGTAAATTTGACTGTGAATTCCTTGAAAGCATGAATTGTATAAATTTGTTTTTGTATCTCAATTGTTTAGCACATGCCTAGCATACAGTAGGTATAAAACAAAATTTGAGAAATTAAATTAAAACAAAAAGAAAGATGTCATTAAGGAAACCTATAATTATGTAACAAAAATTAGAAACTAGATAAAGGTAAAAATCATATTGAGAAAATTTGGAAGGTCTGAATTTGATTCATGACAAATTTTAAAGAAATGTCAATGGAAATTATGAGCATTAGCTTTGATAGTTTGCTATTTAGCTGTCATTTGCAGTTGGCATTCACTTTTTCCTGAATTTCTCTGATGTCTAAAACAGATCTGCAAATTCTTTGACACTCCTGCAATAAAAAGGTAGAATATAATTACCCTCCCATTGAACATTGGCCAGGCTTAGTTACTTAATTCCACCAAACAGAATGGGAGGAAGCAACCCTATGACACTTCTGAGATTATGTTAGGAGCACTGATACAGCTGCTGCCCGACTTTGTCTTAGGAGATGTGCCTTTGGGGACCTGAGCTGCTCTGTTAGAAGTCCAGATACCCTAAAGCTGCCATGATGCAGAGAACAAGTAGAGAGACCAGCTAGGGGAGCTATTAAATCTTTCTAGCTGGGGCACCAGGCATGTGAATGAAGTCTTCAAGATGATTACTGTCTGCCTGTAACCTCATTAGACCCCAAACCACCCAGCTACCCCACTCCCGAACTCCTGAGCCACAGAAACCTGAAAGATAATAAATGGTTTTTATTATTTTATGCCACTAAGTTTTGGTGTGATTTGCTGTACAGCAATAGATACACCCTCTCACTAAATTATCATCTCTAAAATCAGCCAGATTCATCTATTTAAGGGCATCATGTTTTTCAAAGCATTTTAAGATTTACAAGTAGTAAATCTATTTATATGCTTCTAAATTTTATTCCCATTTCTCATATATATCCTTGATTAGATAAAGCAAGGACTCTTTTGTGGCACTTTGATAGTTGTAAATATGGAACTTCAGAACTTGCAGCCTTTCAGAACTACCAACAACGCAGCTCATTCACTCCTGGCTGGGAAGGAAGTGGAATAGAAGAGGTACCAATAGCTATGGAAGTTGATCAACAGGTAACTGGAGTGGACTGGCATCCCTGATCCAACAGAGTGTAGTTTTTTAGGGCAAAGATAGAAACTCTTCAAGGAGGAAAGCATTTTCTCTGACCTAGAATGTGAGAGAGTGAATCTGGGAGATGATATTGTGATCTCACCCCATGTGAAGCCTTCGAGATTCTGAAGCAGGCATAATTATAAACACATACAATAAACCTTAAAAAGAAGAAATTTCTTATTTCCATACAAATATTTCCTATTTGCTTTCTGACCTCATTCACTGGACTGTGAACTCCTAGAACGCTGGTCCTTAGTTTTTTGGGAGTTTTTTTTTTTTAATGCCATGGATCAAATGCAGATATTATGTCTTTCCTGGATTCCTCATCTTACTCTCTGGGCAAGCAGTGGCTATTTTCCTAATGGGTCTCAACGACTTGCCATTTGTGGAGACATGAGCAAGGTTGTTCACTGAATCTCTCTACGTTGCCTGGCAGGAACCAGTTGGGATCAGTTGGAATCTCCGCAAGAGGGGCAGAGGCTGATCTCAACTTGCTGCAAGGTCTCCAGGGTATATGGGTGCTGGGCAGCTGGTATACCAGCACTGGTGGGTACTTCTCAGCAGCTGGTGACAAAACTCAGGTTGTTTTGCCCCACTTTTCACAAGGTTACTTTCCTAAGAACCTTATAAAAAGATAGAACAGAAGAGTGGGCCAGATCCTTCTCTTGCACCATACCCATGCTGTATGCGGCCATGCCCAATCCAAACACATCTGTCAGGACGCTGAGAAAACAGGGCTACAGGTCTATGGACTCTGCCTGTGTATCTCAGTCTGTTCTGGAGGCTCTTAGGCCATGTTTGACTGGGCCCTTTGCCTGATATGAGGCACACACACACATGCACACACACACATAAAGTTTGTGAACTTTGGGAAACAAGTGGCTTGGGGAAAGCTAATGTTTAAAGGTCTCCATTAGCCCCACGGCCACTCTCTTCTCTTCTACTGAGGCGCAGAGTCAGAGAGACAGGTTCTATCATTTTGTCTGAACCTGTTTTCTGCAACTTCCTTGTCATTTTGATTGAGAAGTTCCTGGATTTCTGATATTGATCCCAGTTAAAACTGACTCTTATATCCTATTTTGCCCTCTGAAGATCTGGTAAATATTCAAGGTTTCTACCTGGAAACTATGAGGCCAGAAAGAGCCAGCAGGTGAATGAGCCTAGTAGAAAGCTAAAACAAATTAACTTTTCAAAACTGCATTGTTGATGCCTGCTAAATTTGTTGCTACTCTAGAGGAATTGTGACTTTCAGTATTTGGTGTTCCAAAATAAAATAAAATAATATGTCTTTCATCCAGAAATGGAAAGTTCTCTCTATGGCAAATACCTACCCATTATCTTTCTGAAAATTGTTAAAATGATTGGTGGCTCAAAAAGGAAACCAGTAGAAAATATAGCATTTTCTCAGTGTGTAAGTTCATGTAAAGATTATGCTTTCAGGTGGAAACATTTTGTTTGACCTAATCATCATTTGAAACTTTAATTTTGAGTTGTAGTCCTTGGCCAGGAGAACCACTATATCAGCCTCAAAACCAGGCAAAAACTTATTCTTTTAACTTGAGAACTCTTTTGGTATTGGTTTATAACATGCCTTACTCTTAAGAAAGACTCTCCAAGATGACATTTTATTATAAAATTCTCCAAACTTGTATAAAATATTGTTATCTCTACACATACAACATCTGGAAAAGTGACTCACCATTGAATGAACATCAGTCAGGGACAGAGGTAAGAATAGTTAGCTCCTGGGTCTCCTAATTCTGTTCTTTTGCTATAAAGTACATATTACTTCACTGGCATTATGGTTTCATGAACAAAAGTTTCAGCAAAATCTTTGGACATCAAATGGCCTTTATGAAACAATGTCTTGATGAGTTAAGTAAAAATGAATCAGAAACACATGGACTCGACTTCCCTTGAAATATAAGAGGGCATGCAAATCAAGGCAAAGAGCACTTAACAAACGTTGGGTTTGGGTTTCCTGAACCTGAAATGTTAAAGTAATTAGCAAGGACTTATTGAGGCTGAAAAGTGATCAGTTCCAGTATTTCTAACTCAAAACTGAAATGAGGGGAGGCGCAAGGGTCCTAGAAGAAAAGGGAGTGGTCACGGGGCGTACGGAAACCTTTGAAAATTAACTTTTCCTTCAAACTATTTGTTTCCTGAAGTTCATAAACTTTGTTTTTATTTATTTTTCTTCTTTTTTGCTTTGATTTCCAGATTTCAGCTGAAGACCTATCTAAAATACTCTGAATTGGCTCAGTTCAAGTCTCCCTAGTTTCTTCTCAAAGGCAGAAAATGATGACATTTGGTAAAACAATGCTCTGTTCATTCTTGAATTGAAGATAAATTCATATATTGGTTATCCAGGAAGTTTGGTTAAGTTGAATTTATTTCCTAGTGAGCTGGATTTCTCAGCATTTCTTAAACCCACCAAATAAATTCTTTTTAGAAAGTACTGTGAAAAAGTTGCAAGAAAGAGTTATTATGTACTAGAGTACAGATTTTAAAATAGGTTGTAAACCAAGAAAGAGAGAAAAAGAAAAGCTTGAATTATTACAAACTGAGAGATGATAGTTTCCTTTCTTGATCCTACACCATATCTTGGATCCCAGAATTTCTTCTCTGGCTCAGGTCTGATTGCTTCTCTTCCTTTCTTCCTGAGTTTCCCTGGGAAGTTGGACTATATCCTCAACTCTTCCACAGTTGCTTCCCTCCATCCTTTGGGATTTTTCTCTCCATGTTTAAGTCTGGCTACAGTGTGAAGCAGTTCCTCACCACTACTCCATAATGCACATTATTTTAAAATATTACTTTAGGGATTTTAGTGGTGATAATCATAGGAAACTGACTAGGGTGACAAAAATAACAACCAAGGGGAAGTCTCAAAGTAATGGCAAAGTAATCCTCGGTCTCTTGGTTCCTGAATTCCTCTGTTGACTGAAATCTTTTATAAAAATTTTTTTATTTTTAATTATTATGGGTACATAATAGTTGTATATTATATAGGATATATGTGATGTTTTGATACAGGCATACAGTGTGTATTAATCAAATTAGGGTAACTGGAGTATCCATCACCTTGATCTTGAATGCAGCAGTCCCAACTTGCCTCTTATTTCTGAAGGTAAATCTCAGCAACCAGACCCCCTCTTCTGAAGGTGGATCCTTCCTTTCAAGATAGCTCTTGGCCAAGCCTGAAGATACTGCCCAGACTGCATCATTAATGTCTACTTATACCAGGGGGAAGTTTCCATTTCTGAACACCTTCTGATTATAGGACATTTGTTCACTATTGCTATTTGTGGCATAGAATTGACCTCTTTAGGTATAGTTTCATGTACCCTCTCCCAATTATGAAAAACTAACTTTTTAAAAGGTATCTCAGACTCTTTAATAAGGAACAAACTTAAAAATAACATTTTTTTACCATTTAAATATAAAATACTTCACTTAGGCATCAATATAATATATATTTGTCTCCCTTAGGCCCCAAATGTTTGGCACTGTGATACAATGGTCAAGCATGTGATGTAATTTGAATCTAGCAATTGTGAAAGTATTCAGCAAAGCCCAAGATTTCTGACTCAGGGGAGTGACTTCATTAATTCAGTCAATAATCACCATCACATTGTTTCCTCTGGAGTCTCTACTGATCATAGTTTAGCACATGAAAAAAAATGAACAATCTTTTGGGTTTGGGGAGCATTATTTATGTGCAAGCTGACATTCCCTTATGATGCAAGACCTTCTTTTAGAAGCTTGAGTCCATTATTTCCTTTCCTGCCATGATAATAATATTAATAGCTCCCTTCTACTGACTGTAACCCTGTTATGAGGCAGGCATGTGACTTATGCTCTCTCATTTAATTCTGAGCAATCTTATGAAGTAGGTAAAATAATACATATTTCATGATTGAGCAAATTTGGACTCAGGGAAATTAATTTGCTCAATATTGAGCCTTTGATAAAGTGGAAGAGCCTACATTTGGACCCACGTCCAACTCTACAGCATATTTTATTCATGGCATTCCTCTCCATTTTCTGGACTGTCTATATACAATTCCTGGAAATTTCAAAGAAAGGTACTATATAGGAAAGGCACTATACCCTCTGAAGTCAGTAATGATGGCCAGGAAAACCAGTCTCACTGTTTTATAACTATATTGTTATAGGTCCATAAAATGTTAGAGTGGGAAGAACATTTATGATCACCAAATTCAACGTCATTTTTACATAGACAAACTCCCCTTAGCATTAGAATGTCATCTTCAGGGTAACACTTAGGGTGTGATCACAGTTCTCCCACTCTTCAAGCCAGTGTGCTTTCCAATCCATTTACCATCTAATGTGACCAAAGCAAGATAAAAGAGAAAAACCTCGGCAAGACAAAGCAACTCCACCTTACTAGAGACATGAAGTGATCACATCTTTAAGATTATTGCCAAAGTAGCCTTTTCTCAAACAACAGTTCTGAGAAGACTCATGAGTGTTTTGAGTTGGGTTCCTATGGCTGTCCAATCATTGAATATGCTAAGTTGTTTTTGGCAGCAAGAAGTCAAAATGGAATAAAAGTAGTGTCACAATTTTTTAAATGCCATATTGTATGACTCATATGGGCAAATGCTGTAGTGGCAGTAATCGAGTCCTTTTTTAAAATTTTCAGTATACAATTGGGTTTAGAATCACAGTTCAGTAAATCCATAGTAGCTTTTTGATTGCTTAGACTCAGGGCTCCTTATTATCAGTCCTAAATACTCTTCTTGTATTTTCTTTTTCTTTTTTGGTCATAAGTCCTAGGAATTCAGCCTGTTTTCCTATTTCAGTTAAAAAAAAAAAAGATGACAGAGCAACCACAATTATTGTTATTGAGGTCTTGTTATATGCAAACACTGTATTAAATGCTTTGCAAGCCTTATTTCACTAATCTTGATGAAGTAGGTCCTTTTATTATTCCAGATGCACAGATGAGGAAACTGAGACACAGAAAGGTTCAGTAACTTTCCCAAGGTTAAACAGTAAGTAAGTGGTTGGGCTATCCTGCATTATATTGTTTTGGTTTCTCCCTCCAAAAACGATCTCCCAGTTTTCTTCTTTGTTACTTCCCAAATATATGCACATATTATATGCCCTCTTTATCACATTAAAAAAGTAAGATTTTGTTGGTAATTATTAAATATTGCTATAAAATAGAGAGTAACACAATCTAAACACTGGTAAATTCAAAGTTACAAAACCTTACAAAGTTCTTTCGATAGTGATTTGCAGTCTGTAGTTTATGACCGCCTCCTGACATGACAAAAGGAATCTCTAATCCTCTTCTATTTTCTTATTTCCCTGGGGCTAGCAATCTTTTAATCCTCTATGCCTTTTTCCTTGCCTGAAAAAACTGGGATGTCTAAAGATCCTAGCAACAGAGGCTGAACCAAAGGTATACTGTGACCCCATTCCATGGGCTGATGTTATCACTGAGACCCTCCGGACTCCATTTTATGCCCATTGCCAGGTTTCTGGGAATCTCAGAATGATTCCCTCTGGAAAGAGGAGAAGGAAGAAGAGAAGGAGGGGAGGAAGAAATATTCTTATCAGTTAAAACATAATCAGCTTTTTTTCCTACACTGTCTTCCTGGTAAGGGTTGAGAGTGTAACAGGACTTAATTTTTCTTTTAAACAGGTCTATCACTTACCCTTGCGGGGACAGTAAAGGATTAAGATCACATGTTTTTCAACGGCAACACCAGATATTCATTCCCAGCCTACCAGTTGTCCAGGCAGCGCTCTGTCAGAAGCAGGTGGGCAAATTTCATACAAAAATGAGCCCCACTGTTTTTTCATGATTTAGTATTATGTTGATATTTTATATGTTATAGAATAAAATTCTAATAAAATCAGAAGAACCAAAGAAGTCACTCTAAGGGGAAAGCACATGTCTTGGCTCGGCCACTAATGAGTTTTATGATTTTGGCACGGCCTTCAACTTCTTTAGAACTCAGTTTCCTAGTTTTTAAAGTGAGAGAAAGAAACATCATTTCTAAGGTATCTTTTAGTTCTAATATTCTTTGATTTATAAGAACCATGCAAATGATGGAGGCTTCGGAAGCTTGAAAATATAATACTATTAGGGACTTTATGCTCTTCTGTTATATTGAATTTTATCAGACTTTGATTCTGAATATTAAAGCTCAATTGAATATTTTTCAATTAGCTTTATAGGTAGTACTGAACACATTTAACTCACGAAGGAAAAAAGCTAAAATCTTGTATTGGGGGAAAGAAGTGCTCTTCAGTTTTCTTAGACATTAAATGGCTCATTCAAAGCAACATTTTGATAAATTGTGTAAATGAGAGAGGAACATATGGATTAAATTTTCCTTGAAATACATACGCACTTAAAAATTAAGGAGAAAAAGTGCTTGGCAAAACCCATTTGGGGTTCTGCCAAATGGAAAACATTTTAAAAATAGTTGAAAATGTAGTTTTATCTCAAAATGCTGCCATATCCACCCATCCTTATTGATTATATATTTTTAAATTTGTTAGTTACTCTCCTTATATTTATCTTTGCAATTTTTTATGCCCTAGGGGCTTGTTCAATTATAATGCAATTTTTTTCTCAAATAGAGAACACAGTCCATCAGTCCCTGAAGAGCACATCACAGTATCAATCTCTCCCTCTGTGATTCCTGTTACTCGAACTTCTGTGAAGGTTGCAGTATGATCTTTCTTGGAGTAACAATTGGCATTAATTCATATTGCTATAATGAAAAATTCTAAGGAGCACTTTGTAGCAGAGAAATAAAGGATATCTGTCTTTGAAGATGTGGAATATGGTAGACAGCTTCCAGTAAGTCATGCTGTTGTAGTGGAGGAGTTTTGAGGAATGAGCCCTGAGTTTCCTGATTATATAGAATTCAAACCTAGCTAACCAAAAGACTTAGAGATAACATTGTTCTGCATGCATAGAAGTGTTTAGTTTGTCAGTAGATTACATTGTATAATTGAAGAAAAGAAAAATTATTTTCTCAAAATCTCAAAAATCACATTTGATTTTTGATCAAATTGGCAACACTTTCTAGTTCTAAGTGTTGAATTCATCTGGAAAAGACTCTGTGCAATTTGTGTAATTACTTTACAGTTATCTGCAAAACAAACTGTGGAAGTCACATTTCTGCAGATTAATATGCAGATTCAGGTCACTAGGACATGCTCCTGAAACTGACATTCTGGGTGAGATTTTTCTCTTCTCTTTCTCCTTTCCTTCCCTCTTTATAATCTAATACTTTTGGCAAGAATCCTATTTTGACATGAAATTTAATGAAAGAAGAATATTTTCTTGGTGTTAAAAATCTCAGACTCTAGGAGATGATACCATCAGAATCAGCTGTCTACTCAGGATATTCCCAAGGCAATGAAAAGACTCGTTTTCACAAGATGGTACCAATATCTTTTGAGACTAATCTTTAAAACACAAGAGTATGTTTTCATGGTCAGGTTGTCCTTTTTCTTCCACAGCATCAAAGTGTTATGTGCTCTTGTGAATGATTTTTATGAATTCATTATGATTTAAAGATAAATCTTCCTCATTAAGCTCATATGTTTTACCTACACAGAATTGTAAATAGAATCTGTACAGTTTCATGATCTCTGAAATAAAAAATGTTGTAGGCAATTTTCTACAACAACTCAGTAACAGACACAGAAATGAATACCTACATGACACCTTGGAGCTTCCTATGTACTTGATTTTATGTATAAGGGCCATTTGATACAATAGAGTATATTTGAAATATAAAAGAAGCAATTTTGAAATGCTTTATTCCATTTACTTAGGGAGTATTATAAATGATACTGTAAAATAAATATTTGTTCTCCAAACATTTTAAATATATGTTATCTATTCTTCTATCTATTTGAAATGCAGTGCCATATTCAGTATGTCTGAAAGAAACATGAATGCAATTATTTTACTAATGGTATCATGGGAAATTATTTCAGTTCATTAATAAAGGAAGCTAGGTACTAAAATGCCTTCATCCAAGTAAGGGGTTAATTTATCATACTTAAGTCAGATCTGAGTATATCACAGTGGTTTGGAGAATTAGGTTATTGTATAGTTTCACAGATACTAAGAGAGCTTACTTTTCTAAAAAATCAACTTTATCAAGGTATAATTTACAAAAAATAAAATGCACCCATTTTAATTGTACATTTGGATGAGTTTTGACATATATGTACATCTGTGGAACTGCCATCCCTCAGTCAAGATAGAGAACATTCACATCACACAAAACGTTTCTTCATGTCCCTTTGCAGTCAATCCCCTCCCCATAGACTCTATGCAAACACTGATCTACTTCATACCGAATAGATTAGTTTTCACCTGTTGTAGAATTTCCTATAAATTCAATTTTATAATATGTACTCTTCTGTGTCTGACTTCTTTCACATAGCATTGTGTTTTTTGAGATTCATTTATATTGCATATATCAGTAATTTACACTTAAGTTGTTCCCACCTTTTGGTTATTACAAATAAAGCTACTATGCACATTTATGTATGGGGCTTTATGGGAACATATGTTTCATTTCCCTTGGATAAGTAGCTAGAAATGAAGTCGATGGGTGCTATGATAAATGTATATTCAACTTTATAAGAAACTGCCAAATGGTTTTTCCAAAGTGGTTGCATCATTTTCTACTTTCACTAGGAGTGTGAGTTCTAGTTGCTCCACATCCTTGCTAACTCTTAGTATTATTATTCTTTTTAAAATAAGCCATTCTAGTGGGTATATAATGGTATCTCATTGTGATTTTAATTTGTTTCTCTGATAACTAGTGATGCTGAATATCTTTTTATGTGCTCATTATACATTTGCATATGTTCTTTTTGGAAACGTCTGATTAAATCTTTTGCCCTTTTGAAATTATGTTGTGTTCTTATTTTGAGGTATAGGGGTTCTTTATATATTCTGGATAAAAGTCCTCTGTCAGATATATGTGTTGCTAATTATTTTAAGAATTTTTTTGAAAATATTACATCAAGAAATATTATATCCTGACAATATTGTATCGGTTTATCTTATTTAAAATAAGTTTCCTCTTAAAAGCAAAAAAAAAACCCCACAAACAATTCAAAAATGAGTGAAGGACATAAATAGACATTTCTCCACAGAAGAAATACAAATGGCCAATAAGCACATGAAAAATGCTCAACATCACTAATCATTAGAAAAGTACAAATCAAGACTGCAGTGAGATACTGTTTCACACTTATTAGGATGGCTGTTATTAAATAGAAACAAACAGAGACAAGTGTTGGCTAAGATGTGCAGAGATTGGAATCCTTGTGCAAATGGAAAATGGTACAACTGCTGTGGAAAACAATTTGGCAGTTCCTAAAAAATTAAACATAGAATTATCATATGATCCAGAAATTCTATTTCTGGGTATATACAGAAAATAATTGAAAGCAAGGACTTGAATAGATATTTGTACACCTATATTCACAGCAGCATTATTCATAATAGCCAAAAGGTGGAAATGACCCAAATGTCTATGGAAAGATGAATGGATAAACAAAATGTGATATATACATACTATGGAATATTATTTGGTCTTAAAAAGTAATGAAATTCTGATGCATGCATGTTCATTCAACCATATGATTGAACCTTGAAGACATTGTGCTCAGTGAAGTAAGCCAGACACCAAAGGACAAATATTGTGTGATTCCACATATGTGAGGTAACTGGAGTAGTCAAATTTATAGAGACAGAGAGTAGAAGAGTAGTTACCAGGGGCTGAGGAAAGTGGGAACGAGGAGTTATTTTTTAATGGGTACAGGGTTTCAATTTGAGATGATGAAAAAGATCTGGATAGTGGTAATGGCTGCACAATAATGTGAATGTACTTATTACCATTAAACTGTATGTTTACAAATGTTTAAAATGGTAAATTTTATGTTACATACATTTTACGACAATTTTAAAAGAGTTTTCTCTGAGACGTCTAGGTGCGAGGATGGCTTGAACTTAGGAGTTCAAGACCAGCCTGAGCAAGAGTGAGACCCTGTCTCTACTAAAAATAAAAAAATTATCTGGGTATTGTGGAGCTTGCCTGTAGTCCCAGCTACTTAGGAGGCTGATGCAGGAGGATCACTTGAGCCCAGGAGTTTGAGGTTGCAGTGAACTAAGATAACACCACTGTACTCTACCGGGGTCAACAGAGCAAGACCCTTTTTCCAAAAAAAAAAAAAAAGTTTTTCTACATTGAAGTCCACGTGGCCATTAGAGTTACTAGACCTAGATATTATCTTAGATTCCAGAGTTTTGTAGTTTGCAACACAACACGCTAGTTCCTCAGAATGCTAATATTTTTTGTTTGAATAAAAACGAGAAGTTCTATGGCCAAACACATTTGAGAGACACCTGATTAAATGAATGTAATCTGTTTCTTTTCTTCAGGGATCTAGGCAAACTGAACCAAGTGTTGACAAGAATGTGGAGCAACAGGTACTCTCATTTATTGCTGGTGGAAATGCAAAATGGTACAGCCACTTTGGAAGACACTTTGAAAACTAAACACACTGTTACCATATGATCCAGCAATCACTCTCCTTGGTATTTACAAAGGAGTTGAAAACAAGCCCACACAAAAACCTGCACATGTTTGTAGCAGCTTTATTCATAATTGTCAAAACTTGGAAGCAATCAAGATGTCCCTCAGTAGGTGGATGGGTAAGTAAACTGTGGCACATCCAGACTGTGGAATATTATTCAACACTAAAAAGAAATGATCTATCAAGCTAGAAGAATACATGGAAGAAATTTAAATGCACATTACTAAGTGAAAGCCACCAATCTGAAAAAGTGACATATTGAATAATTCTAAGTATGTGACACTCTGGAGAAGTCAAAACCAAGGAAACAGTAAAAAGATCAGTGGTTGCCAGGGGTTAAGGAAAAGGGAGGGAAGAATAGTCAGAGCACGGAGGATTTTTAAAGTAGTGAAACTATTCTGTGTGATACTACAATGGTGAATACAGGTCATGAAATATTTGTCAAAACCCATAAATGTGCAACATCAAGAGTGAACACTATGTAAACTATGGACATTGGGTGATGATGTGTCAATGTAGGTTCATCGATTGTAACAAATGTATCACTGTTGTGTGGCATGGTCACAGCGGAGGAGGGGTCGTGTTTGTGTGTGTGTGTGTGTGTGTGTGTGTGTGTGTGTGTGGTGAGGGGACGGGGGGGTATATGGGAACTCTCTGTACTTCCTCAATTTTGCTGTGAACCTAAAACTTTCCTAAATTTATTAATTTTAAAAAATTGGTATAGAAAATCCTGAGTTCCAAAAGAGAATACTTGGGCTGACAAAGAAAAATTTCTTCCTCATCCAGGGAACTAGATTCCAGAGGAAGATGACTTCAGAGTATATCCTGAATGCAAAATAATGACCTGTAGCTCATAGCTGGATAGAAGATTAGGAAGAAGGGTTTAGAAAGGTTGAGATTCTTGCTGGATCTAGTAAAGAGACTCATGGAATTCATACTGGATCAGAACCAACACACACCTCAGCCCTTAGCATCAAACCCAGCTCTAGAAAACACTCAGAAAAAATATCTGTGGAATGAATGAGTAAACCTACCTATCTGTATGTCTATTATCTATCTATCTATCTATCTATCTATCTATCTATCTATCTATCTATCTATCATCATCATCATCATCATCTATTTACCTAGATACAAAGATATGGTTGGAAAAGCTGATATAAAAAAAAAGACATAGGGTGGATTCCAACTCTCCTAAAAATTAAAAAAGACTGTTGTAACATTGGAAAAATACCTCCTCACTTTGTTGACTTGGAAGAAGGGAACTTAGTTGGAAAGAGAGACAATAGATGGAATGACATTTAATTCTCAAGTACTTTTTGAAGGAAAGATTGGGAAGCCTATTGGGTTTAACTAATACAGACTTTGTGTTTTCTAAAATGTATAATTAATTTATTAGCAAAAGTTATTTAGTTGCCAACCAATAACATTTATTATTTCAGTATTTTAGTGTATAACTAATATGACATATATGAACATATAATAAAATATCATTAAGGTTACTACCAAGTACTTAAAAATACCTGTCTAAAAATATTATCAATTTTTGATATTTGGTGATATTTAGTCAATTAGTGGTATTCCATCACTAATAAACATGATATTAATGTCATGTTTCTGGGCTTGACCCTAAACTGCTCTACATCGTCCCCATCAGGCACTCAGGGAAGCAGGTACCATGGCTGTTTCTCCAACTACTATGCAGCTTTCTCCAAGAACTTTCTCCTGGTCACCTTCAGAGAAAATTCACACCTATTAGCATGTCTATTATTTAAAAGATAAGAGATACAAGTGTTAGTGAGGATGTGGAGAAAAGGAAACTTTGTGCACTGTTGATGGAAATGTAAATTGGTATAGCCATTATGAAAACAGTATAGTGGTTCCTCAAAAAAATAATAAAAGAGCTATCATATGATTCAGCAATCCAATTTCTGGGACTATATCCAGAGGAAATAAAATTAGTTATGTCAAAAAGATATCTACAGCATTATTCACAATACCCAAGACATGGAAACAACCAAAATGTTTGTTGACAGATGAATGAATAGAGAAAATGGAGTGTATGGACACATACACACACACAGGAATATTATTCAGCCATAAAAAAAGAAATAAATCCTGTCATTTGGGGGAAATGGAAGCTGTTGGTCAAAGGGTACAAATGTTCAGTTATAAAATGAGTAAGTTTCAGGGATCTAATGTATAGCATGGTGACCACAGTTAATGATTACTGTATTATACATTTGAAAATTGTTAAGAGAATAGATCTTAAGTGTCCTCACACAAACAAAATGGTAATTCTGTGAGGTGGTAGATATGTTAACTAACTTGTTTGTGGTAATCATTTCACAATATATTAATATATCTATATCAAATCACCACATTGTACACCCTAAATATATACAATTTTATTCATCAATTACACTTCAATAAATCTGGAGGGAAAAAAACTGGCTACTTCTAAACCAGCACTCACCATGACCTAAGCCAGGACCAATTAGGTGCCTCTGCAGCCATGTGATGCTGTCTTGCAATTGACTGAGTCCGTTGGCTTTTCCCAGATACCGTAAATTGTCAGTAGATGTGATGATGGATTGTCCTTTCCAGACAGGTCAAAAATGGCACATTTAATGTTCCCCAAATATAGCAAGTGCATTTTTAGCTTCCAGTCATGTTCCTGCCATTTCCTTGCTATCAAGGAAGGCTTTATGTCAGTTAGAGTCCTGGCAAGAGGATCACTACATAATTTTAGGAGGCCACTGAAAGAAAAAAATGCAGGGCCTCTTGTTCAAATGTATTAAGTCCAAGACCATTGCAGCAAAGTGTTAAACCAAGTGTGGGGCCTTTCTGAGCAGGGAGCCCAGTGTGACTGCACAGGTTGCATGTCTGCGAAGCCCATCCTGCCTGGCAGGAAACAGCGCCTTGCCTGGAGTTTTGAAGTGATTTTTAAATTAAGGGATCATTTACAAAGTGAGTGCAAAGTTGAATATCAAAGCACCTAGGCATTAGCTAGCAACAACAACAAACTTTTGTCACCCCACGCCTGAAGGGAAATGGTAGAATAAGAAGTAACTAGAACTTGGTTGAGAGCTAAAACCATGGAAAACAGCCATCCAAAAACACCATAGCTGTAGAGGAACAAAACTACAGCCAAAATTGTGGCAACGCACAGAGGGAGTGGGAGAAACAATAACCTGGTGTCTCTCTCTTCGTACCTCCAATGTCCAGGTGGTACCTATTATTGGCTGAATCTAACCATGAGCCAGAGGGCAAGGGAGCTCCTGGGTAATATGGTTCATAAACAGCCTCCTGGGGATGTGAAGAGAATGAAGAAGAATGGAGAATGAATCTGGAAGCAAACATATGAACCAGCACAACTGTCAACCGTTTGCCTGTTTACATATTTTCCGTTCTTTAGAAGAGTTCTCATCAACCTTGGCTCCAAGTTGGAATTAACTGGGGAGCTTTAGAAACTATTGTCACCCAGATCCCAATCCTAGAGATGCTGCTTTAATTGACCTGGGGTATAGCCTGGACGTCAGGACATTTAAAGTCTTCCCAGGTGTTTCTAACAGGCAGCCGAGGTTGAGCTTTAGAAAAGGATTTCTCAACCTTAGCACTGTTGACATTTTGGGCAAGATAATTCTGTGTTGTGGGGGGGCTGCCCTGTGCATT
This sequence comes from Lepilemur ruficaudatus, assembly GCA_963574885.1. Taxonomy (NCBI): domain Eukaryota; kingdom Metazoa; phylum Chordata; class Mammalia; order Primates; family Lepilemuridae; genus Lepilemur; species Lepilemur ruficaudatus. The sequence goes on along the minus strand of CAUYRT010015865.1, from coordinate 35,126 downwards.
GTGTGTTTAGCAGCATCCCTGGCTTCTATCCACTAGATGCCAGGAGCAGCACTTGGTTATAGCAACCCAAAATGTCTGCAGACCTTGCCAAATGCACCCTGGGGGAAAAGTTGCTTCCCCCACCCCTGTTTGAAAACCACTGCTTTAGAGCAGAAGTTCTCTAAGTGTAGTCCCTGGACTGGCAGCATCAGCATAGCAGGTGGGGATGGGAGCAAGAAGTGGTCAGAAATGCAATTTCTCAGCAACTTCCTAGCCCTCATCCCAGACTTAACTGAATAAAAACTCTAGGGGTGGGGCCCCAAGTGATTCTGATGCATGCTGAAGTTAGAAACACTGCTTTAGAGACGTTACATTTCAATTCTTCAGAAAGAAGTTTGTTTTTTTTTTTTTAAACCCGAGTCAGCTTATACCTATACACTTATACCTTTTATTTGAACTTCTGGGGCACTATTTTCTGTTTCTTATGTTAACACTCAGGTGTTTGCTACTTAATCAGTAACTCTGTCACTGGGTTATTTTAGGCAGGTTCTTCTCCTTAACAAGGTTGCATGCTTTTCAAGAGCAAGGACTGCCAAAATGAACATCCAGTGGACTTTAAGCCCTGTTCTGCTTGGGGAGTGGGTGGAGATCAGCTGGGGAACTGATCTCAGGGAACTAACCTTAAATTCACTCATTTTCCAGGTAAGCATTTAGAAATATTTAGGGAAATGCTTCTCAAATTTTCATGTGCAAATAAATCTCCTATAGATGTAGTTGAAATGCAGATTCTGACTAAGTAGGTCTGGGATAAGGCCAGAGATTCAACATTTCTTCCTAAGAGATGCTAGTGCACTAGCCCTCACAGTATACCCAGTGTCAGGGTGCCAATGTGCTCATCAGACTCCAGAACAGGTAGATGGGCTAGAGGTTCAAACCTTCCTGAAAATGGCACAAAAGGAACTTATTGAAGGACCCAAAAGAATTCTCACCCTTATTAGCTGATTTCATTGACAGTGAGTGGCCATCTTAATATAGTTAAGATCTTGTGTCCTTTACTGATATCAAAGGAAGTATATTCTTTGTGCCTTCTGGTATCTGTCAACCACTGTGTCCTTGTGCCAATGGTCAAGGTTTATATCACATTCTTTTGCTTCCTCTCAACTCAAACTCAGTGTTATACATTTGACTAATAATTAAATAGATGAATAAATGAGTGAGAAAATCAATGAAGTCTTCAGTGACCTTTTGGTTTCTGTGTCTCCAGACAAACCCAATCCATGTATTCTGCAAGCCAAGTGTAGTTCATTTGGCTAAACTGAACTGCCGTCCACTGACAACACTTCCATCTCCCATATTCAGCCAAAGAAGGTAGGTGTGCAAACCCCGCAAGCAAATTGTGGGCTCTCTACTCCAGCAAATTAACTCTGGCACTTCTAATTTCTAAGATGCTCATGACATTACCAGGGGTACAAAGGACAAAGACTTTGTACCTTGTAACAAAGGTACAAAGACAGAGCCAGTATTTCCTGCCTTGTAAAAATTTGAAAAATCACTATCATTGAAATACTGAATGATTTTATGACTAAACCATTCCTTCTAATTTCTTTAAGAATTGGAGAATTAGTTTCTGTTCCTTTCTTGTATATCTCATTGTCAAAGTTAAAAAAAACCCTAACATTCAGAAAGTTATTTTTGTATTTATTGCCTAACAATTTTTTTCTGCAGTTAAAGTCAATTTCTACCTATTATGGCCTTAATGGAGATATAGAAAATTTGATCTGCATATGAGCACTTTACGCATTTGAAACCTTACTGTATTAGGACAATCTTAAATTTTATTTGGCTAAAATACATAGTCCTTAGTAAAATCTATTTTTCTTTCTGCTTTTTCATGTTGGCAATCCTATCAAAATAATGAATAAGGGAAAAAAACTGTACCACTAGAGATAATTTAGAGAATAATAAGCCACTTAGTTTTATAACTAACAAAGGTATGTGTTAGGCTGTCTTGTCAAGTGTTGCTGGGAAAACACTATCTAGGAAGACTTTATGGGAAGAAGAGAACTTCCAAAGAAGGCTCAAGTTCATAATGGAAAAGTTAAATATGATCTTTTTAATAGTTGGCAAAGTACCCCCAATACAATGCATTTTAGACTTCTCATGAATTACGTCATGTTACAAGAATAATGAAAGAGATGCATTCTTACAGCTTTATCGACAGTCTCATGATCTGTGTCCATTGTGCCAAAGACTTACCACAACTTAATCTCGCAGAGAACCATAATGCCATAGGGACAGAGTATAGTGTAGGCTCCAATCTTTAGGTAGAGCTATAACTAAACCATCCCTTCTAATTTTTTTCTAAAAATTTAACTGTTTTTTTTAATCTCCTTGGGTATTCCATTGCCAATGTTAAAAACTCTAACATTCAGAACGTTCTTTTTGTAGTGTTCACCTAGTTAACTTTTTTCCAGTTAAAGTCAGTTTCTACTTATTTTGGCCATAATGGAGATACAGAAAATTTGATCTGTACATGAGCACTTTATGCATTTGAAACCTTACTATATTAGGGCAATATTAAATTTTATTTGGCTAAGATAAATCATCCTAATTCTGTTTACTTCTTCTCAAATATCCTATTACTCAAGCCTTAAATCATCTTTATTATATCCTTTTAGGCTCTCTAACATTTCCACGTCCTTCTAAGTTGTGCTCCTAAAACCTAAGTACAATTGTTTATTAAGGGCTCATGCAGTGTCCAGGCGAAGGAGATGGTTTGTATTCTTAAGGCTTTTATATGTTGCCCTTTCAATTAGACAACTTAAGAACAACCTGATATTTTCTTTTCATTAGAAATTCTTGCTTAAAATAATCCTTGTTTAAAATTGGGCATTAACTCCCAGTTAAAAGTGGCAGATTGAGCACAGACATATACCTCTTCATTCCTTCAAAGATCCCTCTGAAATTACAACAAAGATTTTTGTCTGAAGAAAGCAAAACAATACCGGAAAACATATGTTAGTTAAAACTGTTGAAGAATTCCTAGAATACAGAAAACACATGTGATCAGTTAGAGACAGAGAAGAGGAAACCATAGCCCAAGATGCTGGAGGTAAGCATGAGATGTCCTCAGGAGCCTCAGGAAAGCCCCAAGTTCAAAGTCACCAAATACAAAGCATAGGGTAGGCCACCTGCCATGTTAATCCTTTAAAAGATTATTCCTATCCCATTCCCACCATAAAGTGGCTGGTGGTGGGAAGTTTAGCCCTTGGGCTAAAGCCAGAAAATTATATTCTAAAGGAAGTGGGTGATTTGTGCCCAGAGCTTTGCACTGGGGTTTTGGGAGCTGAGAAAGAATCAGAACAGAGGCTCAGTATCTCCAGAATATACAGCAGATATGGAGATACTCTGCTTCTGTGTCATCACCATCCTCACTCTGGGATCCAGGCAGATGGGGGAGCCACTACATAGAACACTGTCATTTGCCCTGGAAGAGGGAAAAAAGAGTTCTGGAGGGTCTCAGAATAAATGGCCTGTGAGTGATACATATCTCTCTGCTCATACCTCATTGGTCAGAATGAGTCATGTGACCATAGTCAAGCTCAAGGAGGCCAAGAAGTGCAACCTTATCAAGTGTACAGGAGGGAAAAGCGCCAGAAATACTTGGTGAGCAGTACTTATGATTACTCTGTCACCTACAAAGGAATGAGAATCAGATGAACAATAGAATTTTCATCATTAACACTGTGTGCTGGTGCTATTCAAGCAAGGTATTTGAGAAAGTGCCCTGTAGTATGAAAGAATCTATAAAAATAAATAAACAAAGAAAAACCTTGCCTAAATCAGGATCATGTAATACTTAGGGACATACAAAAAAGTTAATATAAATAATAGAAAGAAATGGAAATCAAGAACCAGGGAAAAAAGTAAAGAATGCCAAAAAAGTTATAAAAGGATACATATGTGTATATGTGTGTGTATAAATATCTATATAGTTTTATATATAATTATATATAACCATTATATATGTCATATATTGATTTTAAATTCTATGTACAAGAGCAAAATGTTTTATTATGATTATAGAACAGAATACAAATGGTAGAAAATGGAGGATGTAGAAATAAATACAGGTGAAAAAAGTCAAAGGCATGGAAAATATGATAAAACTTCCTTTGTCTAATACTTGGCATTTCACAGAGCATTTTTTTTTTTTTGCCTCATTGGAACCCCTTAACAGGCTTTCCCCAAGATGGATACTCTGAGAATGGTTTCCATAAAGAGGTAATTTATCAACTAAAAATAATACATAATAAGACTTGAATTCTATCCCTGCTTTTCCTACTTGTCTATGAAGCAACCTGATCCATGTCATTGTAATAACTTAAGACAAATATCTTAGGACAGTGAATTTTTAGATCTTTTTTGGGCTAATTGTCCTTTTGTATCTATATCCAAAGGAAACAAAATCAGCAAAATGAACATGCACTCCCATGTTAATTGCAGCTTTATTCATGATAGCCAAGATATGTACTCAATCTAAGTGTCCATCGACAGATGAATAAAGAAAATGTGGTGTATATACACATGGAATACTATTTAGTGATAAAAAAAAGGATGAAACTCTGTCATTCATGGCAACATAGGAAAGCTTGGAGGACATTGTGTTAAGTAAAATAAGCCAGCACAGACAGGTAAATACTGCATGTTCTTACTCATATGTGGAAGCTAAAAAAGTTAATTTTATAGAAGTGGAGAGTAGAATAGTGGTTACTAAAGGTGGGGAAGGGTGAAGGGTAGAAAATAGTCAGAGGTTGGTTAACAGATAGAAAAGTACAGCTGGATAGGAGGAATAAAGCCTAGTGCTCCATAGCACTATGGGGTGACTATAATAAACAACAATTTATTGTATATTTTCAAACAGCTAGAATAGTAGATTTTAAGTGCTCTCACACACACAGAAATGATAAATGTTTGAGGTGATGGATATACTAATTAACCTGACTTGAGCATTACGCATTGTATACACATATCAAAATATCACACTTTCCCCCATAAATATGTGCAATTATTATGTGCCAATTAAATTCATTTCTCAAGAAAAAAGCAGAAGCTTTTTAATTTAGTAAGGTCCCATTTATTTATTTTTGTTGTTGCTGTGATTGCCTTTGAGATCTTCTTCATAAATTCTTTGCCTAAGCTGATATCTATAAAAGTTTGTCCAACCTCTTCTTCTAGAATTCTTATAGTTTCACGCCTTAGGTTTAAGTCTGTTATCCATCTTGAATTAATTTTTGTGAGTGGTGAGAGGTGCAGATTCTGTTTCAGTCTTCTGTATGTGGCTATCCAATTTTCCCAGCATCATTTATTGAATAGGGATTCTTTTCCCCATTGTATTAATATGTTTTTGTCTGCTTTGTCAAAGATGAGATGGCAATATGAGAATGCTTTTACGTCTGGTTTCTCTGTTCTGATGCATTGGTCTATGTCTCTGTTCTTATGCCAGTACCATGCTGTTTTGATTACTAAAGCTTTATAGTATAGATTGAAGTCTGGTAAAGTGATGCTTTCTTATTTGTTCTTTTTTTTTTTTTTAAGGTTGCTTTGGCTATTCAGGGTTTTTTCTAGTTCCAAATGAAATGTAGAATTATTTTTTGTAGATCTGCAAAAAATGACATTGGTATTTTAATGGGGATTGCACTGAATATGTAAATAACTTTGGGTAGTATAGACATTTTAACAATGTTGATTCTGACAACCCATGAACATGCTATGTTTTCCATTTGTTTACATCCTCTGCAATTTCCTTCCTCAGCATTTTGTAGTTCTCCCTGTAGAGGTCTTTACCCTCCTTTGTTAAATATATTCCTAGGTATTTTATTTTCTTTGTTGCTATTGTGAAAGATATTGAGTCTTTGATTTGATTCTCAGTTTGACTGTTGTTGGTGTATGTGAATGCTACTGATTTGTGTACATTGATTTTGTAACCTTAGACTTCGCTGAATTTATTTATCAATTCCCAAAGTCTCATGGCAGAACCTTTGGGGTTTTCTAAATATAAGAGCATATCATCAGCAAAGAGTGATAGTTTGACTTCTTTCCCCATTTGGATACCTTGATTTCCTTCTCTTGCCTGATTGCTCTGGCTAGGACTTCCAGCACTATGTTCACCAGAAGTGGTGACAGTGGGCAACGTTGTCTCGTTCCAATTCTAAGTGGGAATGCTTTCAATTTTTCCTCATTCAGTATGATGTTGGCTGTGGGTTTGTTGTATATGGCTTTTATAATATTGAGAAATGTTCTGTCTATGTCTATTTTTTAAAAGTTCTTATCATAAAAGAATGCTGAATTTTGTCAAATGCTTTTTCTTCATCTATTGAGAGTATCATATGGTATTTGTTTTTGCTTCTATTTATGTGGTGAATCACATTTATAGATTTGCATATGTTGAACCATCCTTGCATCTCTGGGATGAAGCCCACTTGATCATGATGGACTATTTTTTTTTATGTGCAGCAGAATTTGGTTTGCTAGGATTTTATTGAGAATTTTTGCATCTATATTCATCAGAGATATTGGTCTGTAGTTTTCCTTTTTTGTTTTGTCCTTTCCTGGCTTTGGTATCAAGGTGATACTTCCTTCTTTCTCTATGTTATGAAATAATTTCTGCAGTATAGGTACCAGGTACACACAATGTTGCAAACACTTTAAGAGGTTTATCTCTAAAAACTCATCCATGGAGCCCAGGTACCACAGGCCCATGTTAGGAACTGCTGCCTTAAAATAGTCTTACTTGGAATGTTTTGGAACCTCGTGATGCTAGTACCTGCAGTGTAAGCACCAGAGTGGGCACATGGATGCAGCAAGACAGTCTACATTTTTTCTTTTGGGAGAGGAAGAGTAGTCTCTTCTGCTACCCCTAACATTATAGGGGTTCTCTAGGACCTCACTATGTGAGTGAGGAAATGCAAAGGACCAAGGCTAACCTGATTGACAGATGTGTATGATAGAGTGTGGTTCTACATAGCTCAAAGTGTCCTCTGATCCAGAGGCCGCTATGCAATGAATTCCTGAGTTTTGAATAGCATGTGTCAGATCACAGAGCACTTTTATAAATGTTGTATCATTGGACCCAGGAACATCATTGGAACCACTGGGTTGGGAACAGCAGTCCTATTTTAGGAGGTGAGACAGTTAAGCCTCAGAAAGGTTAAATGACTTGCCCAGGGCCATCCAACCAGTTAGTGTCAGAGTTGACACTAGGTTTTCTGACCATAATCAATTAATTTTTCCATCCCCTCAACTCCCAAGGCTACACTTCTGTGTGAGTAAAATGTGGAATATGATTTTGGACTCTTTGAAAGGCCTTCTGTCTCTAACAGAACACAAAGACTTTCTATTCACAAGCAGAGGGAAGGCTCAAAGTGCAAATTAAGTTTATCATCACTGGAAACAATTGCTCTCAGTTATTTGAGGGTGGGGGATGGAGCTGGCATAGGGACTATCCTGTGTGGTGGTCTGCAGGGAGCCTATGTGGCCACTGGACTCAAGAAGGAACAGGGAGAGGAAGCAGATTCCCAAACACAGTCATAAGGCCACCACTTCCCAGCCTGGACTAGGGCTGGCCCTGAGAATGATTAAGGAACAGCAGGAGGTTTTCAAGAGAAGAAGAAGCAAAAATAACTCATTTTGTAGAGGCCTAGCCATTTAGGAACTGAATCTTCCTTGGCTTCACATTTCCCAGCCCAGCCCCAGGGCTTGGCACAGAGTAGGCACTTGGGAATTATCTGTGCTAAAAACAAAACGGCACACTTCACCTTAATCTTGGGGTTACAAGATCTATCTATGAGAAAGACTGTCTAGACTGTCAAGGATGACTTTTCTACAAGTGACTCTGTCACTCTGTATCATAGCAATGGTTAGAGGAAAGTACTTGGGACCCAGAAACTAGAGTGGACAAAGAACTGAAAATAATTCTTTGGTTATTTGGGAGTAGGAGGATCCCTTGCAGGCAGGCAGTAGACCTAATGACCCCAGAGACCTCTTTTGTTTGTTATTTCCCTATGGCTAAATGACAAGCTGCTTTTCATAAAGGCAGTTCAGTGGTTCATTTTCATAACAGGGAAAAACAAAAATAACCAACCATCAACTAGGACCTTGAATCCCCTCAGCTGAGAGAAGATACTATTGCATAGGGGTCATAAGAAATTAAAGTTCCCATGCTACAGCAAAGAGGTAAAGGCCAGGCTGCATTAAGGACCCATCTCTTGCTTCTTGTACAAAGATGGCCACGGTGGTGGCTAACCTTTAAGACCTCAATACAAATCAGTGGCATGACCACTGTGTTTCTCTAGGTAGACCCAGGAAGAAGCACAGAGAGGAGAGACAGGTGGGGAAATCCTACCTCCAGGATTTAACACTCCTTCATGTCTCATTATATAGTCAAGTAACCCTAGGAACACTCTCTAGCCCAGGGTTCCCTAAACCTTAGTCATTTATTCATCACTGTCACAACTTTTGTCCTGCCCAGGTACCAGCTGTATTTGTATTTCTTTGACTTTTTTTTATAAATTCATGTACAATTTTCAACCTAATGTTAGAGCTTAATATCAAGTGTTCAGTACACAAGCAATATTTTTCTAGAAACAAAAAATAGATTCTGTTTTATGCTGTGTTTTGTGGCCTAAAAGTGCATTTTTTTATTATGATTTTTCTTTGAATATTAGGTTCTTGGGGAATGACATCACTTAAAACAGAAACTGGGAAACACTTTGTACAAGTTTTTAAAATGTGGTTAAAAGTTGAGGGGAAAAACAGATTCTTCCAATCAATGATAGTTATGGAAGAAAGCGGTATACTCAGAAACATTTTCTCTCTCCCAACCCTGGTTGTGTAATCAGGGAAGGAGGTGACTTTCATTCAGAAAATGAAATACAATAAGAATGATGTGAATTTGCTCAAAATAATAACAAGGAAAGAAAACATTTCTTAAAGGCAAAATCACACTGTAAGGCAATTTGTAAGTCACCAAAAGAAAGCTTGCCCAGAGTGAAATTCTGTGGCTGTTTCCAAATTTTTGGTGAAGATTAGTTCTCTCTAGTTTTTTCTCAGCAAGGTGAATCACAGCATGTGGAATTTACAGGTTTCTAACCCAAATGATCTTCGGTATCCGGAAGGACATCCTTAAAGAATAAGACAGAGATTGGCCTCACTGCCCTCCCGTGGAATGGGCTGGTTTTAGATTACTCAAATTAGCAAAAATTTATTGCTTACTTACCAAGTTTAGAGCCTGTGCTTTGTAAACCTAGGGAGTACAAAGATATAAAGGTAGAAGTCCTACTCTCTCTGAGTTGTAATTGAGTAGAAGGAAAACAGGTAAACAAATAATTGCAGTATATTGCAACACATAACTCAAGACACTAAGAGCTATCTGTTTAATGATCATCATATAATACACATTAACCTACTTAATCCTCAAAAAACTCACTGTACATATGGAGAAGTGGAGGCACAAGATGGTCAAGTCATTTATCAATGTTGCAAATCTTACAAGTGGGAGAATCAGAGACCAAACCCAGATTGTCTGGTTCCAGAGCTGTAGCCATCACAGGTTGGGGAATCATCAAATAAAGTGATTTGAAGATGAAGAGGTGTTTACCAGGTATAGGGAGAGCAGGAGGCAGGAAGCTGAGATGTGACACTCCAGTCCCAGAAAACAGCATGTAGGCAACACCTCTGAAATGTCTATTTAAATAAGATGTGATGCTAGACGTGCTTCAAAGTGAGTTATGAGATCGAGTCCTAGTTTTCATTACTCGTTGTGTCTACTATATGCCAGGCATTGTATTCCATACTAAAAATATAACCACGAAGAGGACACTATCCCTCTTCTAGGGCAGGAGGGTCATTATATTTGATTTGAAAACCCATTGAGTTTGGATAAATTGTTTGGGGGTGACATAAACTCTTAAACATTTGAAATTAAATTAGAACTGGGAAATCTGTCAAATTTGGGGTTTCTGTTTTACACCTCGATAAAAACAAACAAGCAACAACCGAGATTCTTCATCTTTTCCCTTCTAGCAAAACACTTTCATTTTCCATAAATGCTTTAATCAGTTTGGAGTATTGGTTTAAACGTTAGAAAGAACTTGAGAGCTTTAAGCATCAAACAGCCTTTTAAAGTGGCTTTTCCTGTTAACACAATGTTTCTTGTAACCAGTCGGTTGTGCCAAAATTCACTGCATAAAAGTAATGCTGTGGGGTTGTATTTTGTCAGTAATGCATCAGCCTTTTGGATGGCACTACATTTTTCTAAGTGTTCAGTTCACATTTTTAGTGTCTTTGTGCACAGCTTCCAGAATATCACTTTGCCATCTTGTAAATCAGTTTGCATTATTCGTGATAATACTTACCCTTATTATAATTACCACAAGTCATGGGAAGGTCCAACTGTTTCATTAGTTGACTGAGAACAACAAAGTCTAAAGTTTCATTGAAATCAGATGTAATGTTTGTGTTCCAAGGTCAGCTGGAAACTAATAGGAATAATTTAAGTCATAATATCCCAACTGAGGCTGAGCCACGTTAATCATTCTGCAGATCACACTGAAATGATTCTGCAGGAAAAAAAAGATCACATCCTATTTCTCCCTCATTAAGTATACTGAAGACCAACTTTGTAAGAGGAAAGAATTAATCTATAGCAGGGTGGTCACAGTCTGTGCCTGGAGAGCCACTCACAGGCAACCCTCTGCACCCAGGAGTCACAACCAAGGGGGCAGTAGGAGATTGAAGGGCTGATTCCCCTTTCTCCTTCCTCTTTTGTTCTTTAAATTTCTCTTTTCCCTCTCCTATAACCGAGCAAGTGTGGAGTCAGGGGATTCTGAGATGTCTAAAACCACCCAGAAAGTTCTCTGACCCACCATCTCCCAAAGCTGTAAATGTCAGAGATTTTTGAGAATGAGGAAGGAAAGGCTTTCTCTTCTGGCAAAGCAGCCAATTGAAAAGCTTCCCATGATACCCACTGACCTTTTATCTAAAAATGTCTAACCTTGTATCTGTAATCATTATTTTTAATTGATAAAGCAATAAGGGACGCACCTTCTTCACCATGAATAAAGGAACCTGTATTAGTCTGTTTTGTGCTGCTGTAACAGAATACTACAGACTAAGTAATTTATAAAAACCAGAAAAATTATTTTTCACAGTTCTGGAGCCTGGGAAGTCCAAGATCAAGGGGGCCACACCTGGGGAGGGCCTTCTTGCAGCATCATAACATGGCAGGAGGTGTCATATGGGCGAGAGAGGAAAGGGGGCTGGGCTCCCCTTTTACAGTGGTCCCACTCCCGAGATAACAGACCCACTCCTGCTATAATGGAACAAATCCATTCATGAGGGTGGAGCCCTCATGACTTGAACACTTCTCAAAGACCCCACCTCCCAATACTGCTGCATTGAGGATCAAGTTTCCAACATGTGAACTTTGGAGCACACATTCAAACCACGGCAGAGCCTCTTCTGTATTCAGGGTTCTGTCTGGTCATTCCCAGGTGTGCCTTTCTCTTCTGTGAATAAAATCAAGCTGAGAAGACTGTGCTTTTATAAACTACAAACGCAAAAGAAGAAGAAGAAAGCCCGTCTCAGGCAAAAAACACAAAGAATACATATAGTCATTATTTGCCTAGTGGTGGCATTTTGAGCAGAGATGGATGAGAAAATAATTTTTAGGCCATTGGAAATTCTGAATCTGTTAGCCCCATGAAGTAAATGCAAGCTAATAGGACTGGAAATTCTTGGAAGAGTGTATTACTACCCCACCATATACACCTCATTTTCATCATTTGCTTTGAAGAGGGAGGGTGGGAGTGGGGGAAACAAGAATTCAAAGTAGTATCTTTTTTTGCTTTGGGGATACGTAAAAGTTCTACACAGACCTCTAAGTAGCAATAGTTTTCAGGAATGTTGAGGAGGGGGACATAATTGTTGACACAGAGGGTGCCAGATTGGAGATCAAAGAGTTGCCTCTGGCTATAAGAAACTTAGAAGGCGCTGGGCTGTGTTTCTTTAACCCTCACATTGCTATTCAGACTCTATTTAGGCACTGACCAGAATCTCCTCTATCCCTCCCTTTTCCTTGATTTACAATTCCCTCTGAATCTTAATCCATGTGATACTTTACACTTAGCAAAATGCTTTCATAAATTACTCTAAAACACATGAAATTACTGATAGTAGCCTATTTTGTAGGGCAATCTAACATATTGTCTCATTTATCACCTCAATACTCCTTTTTGTAGACAGAGCCTGTTATTAACTGCAATGAGATCCAGCCCCAGAGGTCATATAACAAAAGAGAGAGCCGACCTAGAACTTGAACCTGAACTTGAAGAGAACAGTGCTCTCTTCACCCTGCACTGCTACCCCCTGTTCCTTGGGATGACTCTAGAAGAGTGAGGAGGAAGCGAGATGTGTCTAGGTTCTGAGTTCTTCTCTGTGGGTTTGAGCCGCTTTTGTAGGCCCCAGGCAATCACTCTTCCCGTGCTCATATCAAATACTTGAAGATATACCTACATTTCATATTACCTATAATTTTCATATATTTTAAAAGTTAATGCTTAAAATTTTGTATTTAAAATTATTTGGCTATAAATAACACTTGATTTACAAATGACTATGATTTCTTGATCACTTAAAAATGATGAAATCTAGCCTACAAATTACTTTCAAATATAATGAAAATTTCATGAATTCTAAATTTAACACTAAATGAATTTGGTATCGTATTAAATTTTGCTGCTATTTAAACATTTATTAATTTCAATGTTTTGCCCTTTTTGCATTTTGGGATAAATGCTTTTTTTGAGGGGGGGTTAATTTTAGCATTTAAGCAGTTTTTTAGTTCCTCAGAAGCTATGCTTTTCATGCCCAATGTATAAAAGCCTGGCAAGGTCCACTGGCCTTGGTGAGAGTGGCTATTGAGTCATTACCCATTTTGTGTGCACCACACATGGAGGACGACATGGTCTTTCCCATCAGATCTAATGCAAATGCTTTGGAAATTTCTCATCACTAAAAAGCCTCCCTGGCACTACTTACAAATATACTATAGGGGAATCTACTGCTACTGGTCCTATACGATTTTAAGCCAGTAAAACCTTGAGAAATTGGAATGTTTGAGTCTTCTCATTAAAGGAATTTGGGGGTGTTTCAGAGTTAACCAGAAAGCATGTTTCTTTTCTTTTTTTTAATAGTCAAATGATTTTTAATAAGTATGCAAGGGCAATTCAATGAAGACAGGGTAGTTTTTTAACAAGTAGTGCTGAAATAATTAGACATCATAAGCAAAACAAAATGAACTGAAACAAAATCTTGACAAATACCTCATCTCATATACAAAAATTAACTCAAAATGTATTATAGACCTAAAAGTAAATTGTGAAACTATAAAATGTCAAAAAGGAAATACAGAAGAAAATCTATGTGATCCTTGGGTTTGGCATTTAGGTTTTTGATACAATTTGAAATGCATGATTCATTTTATTTATTTATTTTTAATTTTTTATTTCAGCATATTATGGGGTACAAATGTTTAGGTTATGTATATTGCCTTTGCCCCACCCAAGTCAGAGCTTCAAGCGTGTCCGTCCTCCAGATGGTGCGCACCACACCCATCAGGTGTGTATATACCCATCCCCTCCTCCCCACTCCCATCTGCCCAACACGCGATGAATGTTATTATTATATGTGCACTTAAGTATAAAAAAGGCATCTGTACTAGAATGTTTATAGCAGACAATTCACGATTGCAAAGGTGTGCAAACAACCTAAGTGCCCATCAATACATGAGTGGATTAATAAAATGTGGTATATGTATACCATAGAGTGGTATATGTATACCAGCCATAAAAAACAATGGTGACATAGCACCTCTTGTATTTTCCTGGATGGAGCTGAAACCCGTTCTACTAAATGAAGTATCCCAAGAATGGAAAAACAAACACCGCATGTACTCACCATCAAATTGGTATTAACTGAAAGCATGTTTCTTTTAGCACTTCTTGTTTTAGCTTGCTCCCCGGACCTAGTGAATAGCATATATGAACATAATGAGATCTTTCATGATGACTATTATCATGGGTAACATCAATTTTAATTGAGTGGCTTTGAAGGTGTATCCATTTGGGATGACCCAGCAATAGTTTCTGGACATTGATTTTCTCTTTTACAAGTAAAATTTTGCTTTCAACTAAATAAAATTTTATAAACAAAATTTTGCTTTTCTTTTTTATTTATTTAATTTTTCTTTTTTTATTGTCTACAGAGACATGAGGAAAAAATTCTGCTTTTAATTTCTTAAAATTCTGCTTTTTAACTTTTTTGTAGCCTTGGATCTTTTATGGTGAAAATGGAGTGAAGCAAAATTTCTGAATTACCTCTGCTAATCAGTGTTTTTGCTGATGTCACAATATAAAGGCCAAATGAAACATTTAACCAATGTAATAGTTTGTAAGTTTTTTGCTCTGGAACATTGTCATACTCAAAAATTCAGGAAAAAAATCCTTTAACTTCATGGGCAACATTTTATTCTGCACCTAATATTATGGGCTTTTACCCTTCTCTATATCACTACTTCTAACATCTTCAATAGGAAAGACATTTTTCTTTTATATTAGGGAAAAACACACTTTTCTCAAACATTTATCATGATGCTGATAGACTTTGTGACTACCATGAGTGCCATACTTCATTAAGAAAAGAAGTTTCAGTATTTCTGGTCTATAAACAAGAGTCATGGTGACATTTTCCTTGTTCTGATTCACACACTGACTCATTCATGTTCACACATTTATTCATTTAGCAAATGTTTATTGAGCATCTACTCTGTGTTACGTACTAGCAAGGTACAGTATTAAAAGATGAAAATATCCTCACTTGGAATTTAGTATTTTATTATTAATAACACACACACACACACACACACACACTCCAACAATATCCAAACTGGATGGTGTGAAAGTGAAAGTGGAAAACCAATTTTTGTTTCTGGGAGTTTAATTCAAAAATGTTATTACTATTGCTTTATTAATTTGTTTTAGTAACAAAGGCCCTATATTGAGTACTATGTATGAAAATTTCTTTATTTTTTTTCAATGATAATTCACTGAGTGTCAACCATTTGTCAATACTTTACTGGTCATTGGAGCTACAGAGGTAAGTGAGAGGCACTCCCTCCTCTCAAAGTGTTCCCCTTTTCTGTGGAGGGGGTAGACATATAAATGAACACATACTAAACTATATTATAGATGCCACAGGGGAGCTGGCATTCTAGGCAGAGTGGGAACACATACAGAGCTTCTCAGATGAGCTGTGTAAGATACTTTGTCATCCAGAACCACCAAGGATGAGTATGCAGACTGTGTACTGTTCAACCATAAGGGACGTGGTTTATATAACAAATATTATTGACTAGTGTATTTTAAATAAGACTTTTTAAAGTGGTTTGTTTTAACAAAATCAGTATAGTGCAACAATTTTCTAACAGAGGGAAATGAAGTGTCTTGAGTAAGGGGTGCTTTTTTCTAGCATGCACAGAGATGCCACATGAGCTAGAAGGCCATGGAAGAATAAACATTCCCAAGGAGACAAGATAGGAAAGGGATAGAAAAGGGTATTCCAGGTATGAAGAATGATCATGCAAGGCGCAGATCAGCACAGTACACTGGAAGAATTGTAACCAGTTTTGTATGATTGGATTGTACGGTGCCAGGCTCACGGGGGTGCAGCAGGAAGGAGGCTGGAGAAGCAGGCATGGGCTTAATCACGTTCTTCTAATACCTACCCTTCTACCCAGGCCTGATGTTAGCTTTCAGCATCATACCTTAATGTAATACACTGTTGTCTTCTCCCATAAGTCAACCAGATGTTGATCCTTCCCAGTTTAACTTACCCGTACTCTAAGTGGGAATGAAATGACTTCATTCTAATTTCCTGTGGCACGTGTAAGAGTCAGCAAGATATTTGTCAATACCATTGAAGTCAGCAAAGAAAACCTTCCTCCTATCATGTATTGTTAGTGCTTTTTCTCCACAGGACAATCAAATCATGGATCAAGTCAAGTGTCTTTTGGGAATCCCAAAAGAGTCTCTAGGATTCTACAGATCTGAGAGTTACTCTTGGTACATACCTGCTCATCATGCAGCTTTTCCATTCATGCTATAGTGAACTATATTGGGAAAAGCTTAGAACTATTGGTGGCAGGAACTATAGACAGTATTGGTGAGGCACTGCTGCTAGGAGTGAGCACCCACCAGTCCTACACTGAAAGTCTCAGGAAAGCGTATCTGATTGGCCTGGTTTGGGTCAGGCACTCATTCACTGGCTGGGGGAACAAGGACATCTGAAGTGGCAGATTTCTCAAGACTGCTCTTAATGGAGACAGGTGATTTCCTGAAAAGGAAACTGGAGTCCTATTACCAAATAAATAAATAAATGTGTGCATGTGCATGTCTGTGTGTGTGTGTGTGTGTGTGTGTGTGTATGCTGATGATCAAGAAAAACAATTGTTCATTACAGTATTTTTTCTCTTTTCCAAACTATGAAAATTTTATCATCCTTTTATTTTTTGATAGTGGAGGAGGATATCTGTAGAGGAGTTTTAAGTGCTGCCTAGGATTTTAAGAACTAAAAAACGGTGAGAAACACATAAAGTGAGAGAGACAAGATAGGCAGTCTCTGTCTTAACCAGATTCCATGTGATCCTCACACACTCAACTGTGAGCACCTCACAGTTTATCTTTCTCCACTTCAGATTTCCTCAGTCAGATATTCTTTTCTGATTCCATTTTATCATTCCCAATCATACGCACTTGAAAATGTGGAAATGGAAGAAGGAAAATCACTGGGAGAGGAGGATTTTTTAAAAAAGAAAATCTTTTTTTTTTGAAACTTGACTTAGAATAATGGGATTTCTTCAATTTGCTATATGCAAAGTAACAGAGAGCTTAGTGTATACCAGAGATGGATTAGACAGATGTAGCACTTAACTGTTAACATTTGTGAGGTTCATTCCCACCAGTGAGATTTGTGAGCAGCTTCCACAAGATGCTATGCAAAATCAGTTTAGTACTTTTCTCATTTGTCACTGTGCCGTGAAACTGGTAAAATATAGAGGAAACAGAAAATTGGGCACATCTGTGAATTTGGTTGTGTCCTGATTATAGCAATGCAATTCCACAGATGTGCATGTTTTCATAGGAGAACAGGTTTCTATTTGACTCCAAACTCCATCAATGCTCAGCTGATATTTTATAGCTCCCTGTGGGTTTAGCATGCCCTCCCTTTATAGAGCCAAAACAGTAGCTTAGCTATAAGATTCACTGGCACCACTTTGGTATCTATTTTCTTAAATTATGGCAAATGGGGATTTGCGGCATACATATGTCAACTCCACCTACATATTTCTCCTATAATAATGCTTGGCACATTCATACTACCTCTCAGCAGAGAGCCCCACACACTTAGTAAACATTTATTCATTCTTACATTAAAAAGAATTCAGTAGTTTTCATAACTCTCACTTTATAGAAAAGTAAAAGTGCAAGGTCCCTAGCCTGTTAAGGAATACATAATTGTAAGTATTAATAATCTGTTTCTCCTTTTCAAAACAAAGTGAGAAGTGCCTGAAACTGAAACAACATCAGAGGTGACGTTAATATGTTCAATTGTATTCTATATCGAAAGTGCTCACAGTTGTGTGTGAGGATCACCTGGAATCTGGTTACGATAGAGACTGCCTATCTCCATCCCCAGAGACTCTGATCCTGAAAAAGGCTCAGGCATCTGCATTTTTAACAAGCATTCTTATTCTAGGTAATTCAGAAGACTACACATTGAGAAACACTTGTCTAGATGAAATAATCAAATTATAAGATTATAAATAGAGAAACACAAGCATAGCTCTCAGGAGATTACAATTTTCCCCCTTCTTTCCCCCCACCATGATTCTGTTTTTGAGAAGTATTTCTTGAAAGCAGCTGTCATCATCAGAATACTCCAGGAATTCCCAAAATGATAACTAATCTCAAAAGAAAGAATAAGAATGTAAGCTTGAATCTGCTTTTGGATTCATTTATGTAGTGAGTCAAGGGAATATGGCCATCTTTGGTTCAGGGTCTCAATCTGTCCTGCCAGGACTTGGATAGTCTAGAACCATATTGGTTATTCAGAAGCAGCAGAAGCTGTTTCCAGGGGCCATCCATATCTCTAGGGATTTTTCTAATATCCAACAAATGGCTTCTCTTGTGGCCTCCTAAAACATATATGGCCTGTCACCACAGTTAGTGACTTTTGTGACCATGGTAAAAATGACAACTAACTTTCATTATTTACTATATGTCGATCAGTTGGTGTTCACTATTGCAGTTGATCCTCCCAATAATTGTAAGAGGCAGAAAATGTTTATAATCATTTTATAGATAAAGAAACTAAGATAGATTAAACACCTAGCCATATAGACTAATAAGGCTGCTAAGTGATTTGAAACACATTTTGTTTGCCTCTGAGTCCTTGATAACCACTATTACATTGACTTCCTTGGTAGAAGGATGGTGAGTTATAATGGTAAAGTTCTTCAGCTGAAATATCTTTGGGATAAGAAGGAAGGATATGGTAGAATGAAACCAACTGTTTGTAGGCAGAGGGCAGTGGAATTCTTATTTCTCAGAATTCAGACTATAGAAGAGGATTGCAGTACCTTACATACCATGTATCATTCTCCATGTAATTATACTAAGTAAAATGCCTTTAGAGTAATTGTACACATAATGAAATATTGCACAAGTCTAAAAGCTTCAAAGTGCCTGCCAACCTCCTCCTACCCTGTATCAAATGAAATCCTCAATGTACTAAACCATAGTTATAATTTTCCCCCTGGTTTCACTTGGATTTCCTTTAATAATATTTGATTGTAATTAAAAATCAGTGTATATGTGGAATAGATGAAGAAACCAAAATTATTCTCTTTTGTCTTTTACAAAAGTGACAGTTATAAAAATGCTCAATATAATCAATTCACTTTCCCCCCACTCTGTCGAACTAGCATTTTATCAACCACAAATATGCTTCTCCACATAAGACAGTAACTGCAGTTCTGTGGTAAATGCAACAGGACTGAAGTCATTGCCAAAGAAGCATCAAAGCTTTCAGAGCAGCTATTGATGTGCTCAGTTCATAGCTCAAAGAAAGAGCAGAGAGAAGGAAGCAAATGGCAGGAATGGCTTCAGGCTATGCTTTCAAAATAGGTTTAATATAAAGGCTAAAATAGCAGTAAGATATTCATATATAAAATCTGATATGATTTTATATATCAGATTCTAGTAACAATAGGCTTGAAAAAGATGATAGATCCTAATAGTTAATTCTAACCTAACAGTGTCTATGTTGGAAGTCTGGAGATCTTAGTACTGAGGCATTAAGATCCATTATCTTTTTCAATCTTGTTATCGGGATCTGTAGTACCAGATCACTGACAGCTTCTGGAATCTCATTCCACTGTTCAAGTCAAAGTGAATGACAGCCATTCAGGGTCATGTCCTGAGAGTTAAGGAGAACTCTAGTCTGTTCTTGAGTAAACCTACTTATTGGTCTGGTAAGTCACAGCCCTAGGTGTGGGAGGCATTGGTGGCAGCGATATTGTTTGAGAAATTCTACTCTCCCCACAGCTACTCAGAACAGTCTGATTTCACTGGTTAGTAGTCACCCTGTCCTCCCTTTCTACCTTGCCAGATGTTGCCACAATTAGAGTTATGCAGGAATTGTGGTTGGAACAAACACTTGCCACATTAGGCACAGCGCTACTTGGCAGCCATCTCTTTAAGGATAAAAATCCCCTTTTCATGAGAGAAAGCAATAGGCTGCAGGGGGAAAAGCGTGGTGCTGGCGGAGGTGTAAAATCTAGTCTAAGGGCTGTCATTCATTAGCTTTGTGGGGTTGAGCAAGTTCTTTGATTTTTCTGAGTCTCAGAAAGTTGAGCTGAAACTCAACCTCGTAGGGTCATCATAAGAAAGAGAAATATTAGAATGAGAGAAACCAAAGGTAGCTAGTGTGGTTGTTGAAGTGATGAAAGCAAAGTAGAACAGGTAGTGATACAGAGTCTAGCCCTCATTTCTTAAAGGATAGGATGCATTTCTGGTGATTTTCAAAACAGAGTGGAACAGAGGGAAACAAGGCCATCTGCTTTCCATGGTTGAGGGAAGATAACCTGGCAGTAAGCAACTAGCAATATTCTCTAAAGGGAATGAGGTGTCACTGAGATAGGAGAAGACCCAAGTCAGAACTCACTAGGCAGACAGTGGTGGAGTGAGATGGGGTTGTGGTCTCACTGGGAGATGCTCAAAGAGGGATTCACCAAAGATGACCTCAACAACTTAACGACTTTGAAAGTCCCTTCTGAATCTACTTGAAAGAGGATGCTGGATGTGGTACTGAGTAGTTAGTTGTAAATTGTAGCATCTGAGGGTAAGATGTTCAGGAAGTCAGTGGCATTCTTTATGTATATATCTTTCAGACTCTGAATTTCTCTTGCTAGAAATAAAGAAGATATTCTCTAATTGGGTCGGTGAGTTGTCATTAAAGCATCCTTTACCCTGAGGTATTAGGCATCAACGCTAGAAACCAAAGCACATCTGAATGGAGAGGACCTGTGTGCACATGCTATCCACGATATACTACAGAAGATTCTTCATCCTCTTTCCAGTTTTACAACTCTCCTCCTCTGTTCAGATGAAATTCCTGTGAGATATATATCTCTCCTGAAACAGCCCTTTTAATCTACAGAATGGTATAGATAGGCATACAGCTGTATTTTCTCAAACCTCTCCAGCAGTCAGTGTTTCAAGTAAACAAGATTAATTGTAAAATTGAAAAAAAAAAATCTGGTTGTTTGGCAGAAAACAGGAAGTGATAATTTTGTAGAAAATGTATTTTTATATTCCTACATTTAAAAATATGGGTTTTGTTTCATCTTTTATAGAAAATATACTGTTGAGTCTAAATGATAGAACTAAAAGAAAAGAGCCAGTGATAATGGGTAAAACTCACATACCTGAATATTTTCTCACAATCTTGAAAACTTTTTCTTAATTGGCAAGAGCATTTCCACTAAATAAATGCATAAAAATTATGACTTGCTAAAAGATGTCCAACTAAACATAGAAAAAAGTAAAAATCTGTAAGGAGATGATTTTTATGACATCATGGCTTATTGCTATGGAAGCTATGATGAGGCAGATTGAACAATATTATGCCAATAGAAAAAGTAGGTATAACAAGGGTGGGAGTTGGAAAAGAGTGAAGTCCTATATTACTGCACAAATAACTTACATAATTAGAAAATGTAGCAGGGAAAAAAAGTATAATATGGAAGTAAAAGGTAAGTAGATTTCTGTTTGATCAGCTTGAAAATTATCCTCATCACCAGAAAAGCATCTTCAAACTTGAAATATAAAGATGATTACTTTTTACTTTAGTGTACATTTTTTTTTATACAACACACAGCTACTTTGAACTCCTTAGTCTTCACCATCTGTAGAACTCAATTTCCGTTTTGTAAAAACAAATAAAAATTGCTGACATCTGTTTAAACCCTAATATCTCCACAACTATGTTAGAATGTTAACTCAAGCTTGGTGTCATGTTAAAGCAGTAGAGCCTTAAAATAATATTAAACTTATGGTTCTGTTTCAACTTTGCAATGATACTAGCATTTAACCCTTCAGATATTCCAAACAGCTCACCAAGGAAAATCTTGGACAAAAAAATGAAGTCAAATGTGGACCCTTAATTTTCACATGATGCTTAATTAGAGATTTTTCTAAAACCAACCATGAATTTCAAGTCTTAGAATAGATGATGAACTGTTGGAAAGCCAATGACTTGTTTAAAACATGGGGCAGTCTGATTTGTCATTAAAGAGACCTTCTCCTAGTGACTATGGCAGCTGATTTTATGCCTGGGCCAACTCAAGTCAAAATTGTGAGGTAATAAGAAGAACTTGGATTTACAAAGTGTTGAAAAAGAATTTAAAGCCCTTCTACATTCATGATCGATCTCATTAAGCACAGTACTGGTAGATTAGTGGTGAGGTATACTCAGACTTCTCTCTCCACCCTCACCTTCAGGACTGAGTTCTCATTCTCTCAGCTGCCAGGATCATTGCCTGCTGATGACTCCCAGTGGGTTCTTCCCCAAGAATTGCCCTTAGCCTCAAGGGAGCTGTCTCACACTAGTCTATGTCCCTGCCCCAAGGACTGCCCACATCCCATGACATCATGGTCAGCAAGGGTGCAACAAAGGTGTGGCCCCTTCACCTCAATTCAAAATAACAATGAAGGGCCATCCCAGCTCCAGAGAAGCCCCAGGGGATTGACTGGGGCACTTGTTGCAGCTTCACTTTTCCCTCTGCTCAATCCTGTTCTTCACCCACCCCCTCATATATATTGTTCTCATGAGAACCCCCAGTGAACTCTCTGATTTTTGGAGCTAGGTCATCTGCTAGCTGTCTGGCAATGAGGACGGCATCCCTGGTCATAGATGAAATGTGCAGCAGGGAAATTGTTAAAACTTTCTCTGCCAGTGAACGATGATGAGGTACATAGCACAGGAAAGCAATGGCCTGTGCCACATGGCAGAGGAGTCATTGTGTGGATGATGACATTAGATTGCTCTTGCTGAGTGAGATCAGTCCATTGGAAAAAGACAATGAAAGGGTGAGGGTAATTCATCACCAAGTGAAAGTGTGAGATTCGGAGGGCCTCCTTAGAAGTGTATGCAAGAACAATTATCTCCCGCAGCCAGAGAGCAAAGTTGAGGGTGGGGCCTAGGACTTAATTACAAGGGGAGTTGAGACAGAAATGTTTGAATTGTCAAACCCCCACCAAGTTGGCTATGCTAAGGTCAGAGTTCTAGTTAGGACAGAGGGACCTGGGATGGGGACATCTGAGTCAATGCACTAAAGAACCTCAAAACCCCAGATGTACCTGAACCTTGGTATATGCAAAAGTAGCTCACTTTTCCCTACTAAAAGCTAGCACTCCCCCCTTGTTTGAAGACAACGCAGAGTCCTCTGCTTTTCAGGACAACACATTCCCAACTCTTCCGCTCCCTTAGAATTTACTCTCAATTCCACTCTTGGCTGCTGACCAATAATTAGGGACATGCCATAACATAACCTGATCAAGGATATGCTGGGCCTGTGAAGGGTGGGAAGAGATTAGACTGAGAAGGAGCTGTAGGACCTAGGGAACATGCACTAACAGAAGCCAGGATAAGATATATTGGACTTTTTGATGGCTCTGGATCAAGGGGTATGGAATATAGAGTTGGATAAGGGATAATTTGTCAGTATGAGAGCACTTTCCTATCATATGAGCAATCCTGGGAAAATACCCAGGAGACCGTGCTAATACGTTGTTGGGCCATACTAAGTAAAAAAGAAATTCCACAATTGTCATGCAAGAAGTGAAATATGTGATCAAAGGCTCAAAAAAAGGCTCAAAGAGGTCATCTTGGAGTAAATATACTTGGTAAAGCCATAAAACCTACCAGGCACTATGTTCTACAAGTAGGACCAAAAGATACTTCACTTACCTAAGTGATAAGGAATGCACTGAAGAAAGCTTAAGCATACTTAAAAACTCAGTGATAGTGTTCCTAGGCTGGAGTAGGAGATGTTATTACAGAACTGAGCCCCCTAACAGATGTGGAGATGATAGGATCCCAAAATAATGGAGGCCAAGTGGTGGTACGTAACCACCAGCATCAAGGTTGATGAGGTTGCCATAATGAGTAGTAAGGTCAGAGTGGCAGCAAGGGGGAATGGAGCCTGGCCAGTAGAGAGAGATGGAGATGGCTAGAACCATCCCGAGGAACAAGCTGGGCAGTCAACAAGAGTATTGTTCAATTTATATAGTCAGCAGAAATTAGAGGTTGCTGACGGCTTAGGGCAGGATAGATTCCCAGTTTCTGAATCTGAGCCAATTTTTAGACTCAAAACTCCTTGAATGAAGGAGAACCTGTGCCCTAAGGGCGAAGACTGCAATACCACAGCAAGAGCATTTGAAAATAATTCCTTTGTCCTTCCTCAAAACTACCTATGACCATTTAATCCAGCAACTAACCACAGGGGAAAGGGGATTACACAAATATTTCAGGGACCATAGGACTCAGGGTTTCAGCTGACATTAATATTTGCTGATATTTGTCACCATGGCCCTTCTCTTAGTGTAAGAACATTGGGAGCTAGGTAATAAATGGAATCCTGGCCCAGATTTGGCTATGGATGCCCTGGATGCCCATGGATGCCCATGGATGCCCTCAGCAGTCAATTTCCCAGCACTTGAATGTATATTTGGACTGGATATACTTGGGAGTTGGCAGAACTCAACATTGGTTCCTTGGCCAATAGGAGCTACTGTAGTGGGAAAGGCAAGTGGAATTCTTTGAAACAGTCCTTAACTCTCCCTGCCCTCTCTCATCCAGGATGGCAAAGGAAAACCAACAATGCATCCTGGATCCTGGGTCAAAACAGAGAAAAAATGTTATCCTTATAGTCCTAAAAGACTCAGAATGATGGTTCATTCCTATCTTATCCTTATTTAGTTCACCAGCATGTCTCCTACAAAACAAAAAATGCACCCAGCTGAATCCTAAAGGATGACTATAGATTACAACAAACTGAATTGTAGTGTAGCCTCATTGATAGCTACCATACTAATTGTGGTGTGTTTGCTATAGTAGATTAGCATGGCACATGCTCAAGTACACAGCATCCAGCCATTGATCTGGTGAATGTAATCTTTCCCATCCCCATTGTAAAGAAAGACCAGAAACAATTGTAGTTCACACGAGGAAGCAAAAATACACATTTATGATATTGTGCCAGGGCTATGTTCAATCTCGTAGACTCCAATATCATATAGGCCTGGATTGTCTATGCGTTCTTCATGTATAGCAAGCCATCCTTGGCTTACTATATTGATGACATCCTATTAATTAGACCAGCTAAACAAGTAGGGGCAAGTGTGTTGGAGGCCTTGGTAACATATATGTGCTCCAGAGGGTGGGTGATAAACCTAACCAAAATTCAGGGGCCTAAAATAACAGTAAAATTTTTAGGAGGCCTGTGATCTGGGATTTTCTACAACATTCCCATCCAAAGCAAAGAATAAATTATTGTGTCTTGCATCTCCTACTATTAAAAATGAATCAGGCCTGGTAGGCTTCTTTTGATTTTGAAGGAACAAATTCCATATTTGACAGTATTGCTCTAACTCATTTATTGAGTGATAGGATAAGCTGCTAACTATGAAAAAGAAATGGTTTTGAAGAAGTTTCATATTGTGGTAGAGGCAGCCCTGCATCTTGATACACATGATCTATTAGACCATGGAGTATTAGAGGTAAACGTAGTGGGAAAAGATACTGTGTAGAGTTTATGACAGGCCCAAAAGGAGAATCACAACACTTACAGCTAACCAGAGCCACACTATCTGTAGCAAAGAACCATATACCTTTCACAAAATAGCTACTGGTATAATATGAGGCATAAAAAGTCTGCCCATGGGATAAGTGACCATGCAGCCAGAATCACTCATCAATGAGCTGGATTCTTTCAGAACCACAAAATCATATTGATTAGGTGATCCCTGCAGCAATCCACTGTACAGTGGAAGTGGCACATCTGAGAGGGGGCACACCAGGCTCTTACATCATCCCCCATGTCACAAAAGTGCCTCTCTTTCAGATCACACTTATGGCTGCATGGTGGGTTCCTATGATCAACTAACAGAGAAGGAAAGATGCCAAGCTTGGTGTACAGATGGGTCAACCCAGTATGTGACTGCAAACTACACGGCCCCACTCAGGGTGGCCTGAAAACATCGCAATGAAGGGAAACACCTCCCATGGGCAGAGTGCCAGGGTGCACTGGTCAGCCACTTTATGTGGAAAGAGAAGTGGCCTGAAATGAAAAACTATATATGGATTCATGAGCAGAGGAAAATGGCCTGGCTGGTTGGTCAGGTTGTTGGAAGAAGAAAGATTAGAAAATCAGAGATCAGACAGTTTGAGGAAGAGGCATGTGAGAGGGTCAATGGGTGTGATCATGAAGGAGGAACATTTCCGTACAACATGTTGACATCCACCAGAAAGCACTTATCAGGAACAAGGCACTGAACAACCAAGTAAACTGAATGCATGACCAGTTGTATAAGTAAGCCAGGCTCTAGTATTAGCCACTCTGGTGTTGGTACATGGCTGCATGAGCACAGTAGCAGTGGAGGCAGAGAGGGAGGCACAGCATGTCCCTGCACACAGGTACCCACTCTCCAGACAAGTCTAGCTACTGCTGTTACTTAATAGCTAATCTTTTAGCAGCAAAGACCAATTCTAAGTCCCTATTGGCACCCCCTTGAAGAAACAACCAGTCATTTTGGAGCAAGTTGATTATATTAGACTTTTTTCATACTATAAGGAGCTGTGATTCATCTAGACTGGAAACAGTAATTTCTCAGGCATGAATTTGCCCTTCCTGCTGTGAAAGCTGATTTGGAGTCTTTCCTGTCATACCCAACTAAAATGGAGTGGAGCAGGCATTGGGAAAAAGCCTGTCACAAAAGTCTGTTCCAGAAACCATGTCTCAAGCTCAATCCAACAAAACAGCCTGCTGTGACTTTAAGACAATCTTTACCTAGTTGCTGCCGCTTGCCAATAAGAACTTTTCTTTCAAAACAAATTGCATAATCTTTTCTATTTTCCCAATAAATCCACAGCCCTTTCCTTTGTTCTTCACATATACCAGAAACCACCCTGGTCTCTGTATGCATGTCTCAGATAGCATATTACTCCCAAATAAAACCCTCTTGCTTGGAGATTCATCACTACACATTTTTACTTAATATTGACACTGGTTCAAGACTCTAGTCAGCACCACTATCCAAAGGCTTACAGAGTATTTGATGCACTAACACAGGATCTCATATTAAGAGCCTCTTAGATAAAAGGCTTCCATTTATAGCAAAGGAAGACAGGCAGTACGTGTATACCACTGAGATTCTCTGGTTCTATCCCATACCATATTGTTCTAAAGCTGCTGGTCTGATCCAGCAATGTAATGGTCTTTTTAAAGTGCATCTGCAGTTCAGGCTTGGAGATAATTCCCTAAGAGGATGGGGCACCATCAAACAGAATGCTGTGTACATGTTAAATCAAGGACCATTATATGGCGCCATGATCCCAACAGTAGCATACATAGGTCTGGAAACTAAAGGATGAAAACAGGAGTGGCTCTATCTACCACCAACCCCAATAGGCCATTGGGAAATTTGTATTTTCCATGTCTGCAATTCTGGGGAGCTAGAGGCCCTTGTTCCCAGATGAGGAATGCTTCCCACAGGACTCATTGCAAGAATTCCTAAACTCTAAGCTACAGCTGCTACCTGGTCACTTTAGGCTATGTATGTCAAAGGAAAGCCAGAGGATTACCTGAGGATCCCATGAGGACTAGGAGCTTAGACCCAGTCAGGAGTGAGTGTCTGGGTCACTCCACCAGGTAAGCCACTTAGAACAGCAGACATGCTAAAAGTGAAGAGAACCTAGACTGTGTAGCACAGCAGGGAGGTGAGTATCAGATGCAGCCTCAGGATCAGTGGTGGAGGCTGTAGTTCATCCCACTGACCTTCCCATCATAAGTTTTCTCAGAAAAAGAGATGAGCCAGAATCCTAGAGGAGTTGT
Source organism: Lepilemur ruficaudatus (assembly GCA_963574885.1). Taxonomy (NCBI): domain Eukaryota; kingdom Metazoa; phylum Chordata; class Mammalia; order Primates; family Lepilemuridae; genus Lepilemur; species Lepilemur ruficaudatus. The sequence goes on along the minus strand of CAUYRT010015865.1, from coordinate 7,357 downwards.
TTCTAGATGGGTGTCCTGATCTAAGAAGGAAGTATACCTTAGCTGTGAAGGGTGCCTGCAGTAGATGTCATTGTGTTCTACCCAAATCTCCCATCCAAGACTGACCCTTGGACTCTCTGGACTGCCAGTGTGATTGCCCACTGATGACTTCTAGGTGGGTCTCTCCCTAGGAGTTGCTCTCAGCTGGAGGCAGCTGCCTCCTCCAAAGTTATGTCCTCTCCCAAGGAGTAGTCTGCATTCAGAGACTGGGTGGTGTGAGGATACAAAGCCCTGCCCCCTTGTCTCAATCTAGGACAATTGTGAAGAGCTTCACTCATCAAGAGATCCCCATAGAGTTCAGCTGAAACTGCTGTTGAAACTTCGTTACAGTTTTACTTCTTCCACCGCCCAATCCTGCTTCCTTCCTTCTCTCACAAGAATTGTTCCTGAGAGCCATCCCCAAAGAACTGGTGACATATAAATCTCATAGTCTGTTTCCCTGGGAACTCAATCTGAGACAAGAGGTCACTACTATTTTCCCAACTTTGGTGATGTGGAAAAACATGGCCTAGAGAGGTTCTAGAATTGCCCAGGATTCTGTTGCTAGCAAGGGGCAGAGCCAGGATACTTTGTGGTTAACTCGAAATTCAGTGCCTTCTGCTGTTTCCTTCCTGCTCCCCTTTCAGCTCTCCCATCCCTACTACTGCTCCCCTCCTTGTGGCCACATCCCCAGTGCTCACATAGCCCCAGTGTGCCAGTGCTCATATAGCCAGCAATGACCTGATGCTAGACATGCAGCAACAAACTGAATGCCAGGTCACCCACCCATCAAGACACTCACAGTGAAGTGACCTCTGCAAGTTGTGCCTGGCTTTAGTACAGATTTCTCATAAATGACCCAGTGAGAATCACCTCACTGACGTGGATAGATTTTTGGGAGGCTACATTAATTCTGTGGTGTTGACAGTAATATGGAAATTTACATACTATTTTTCCTAAAGAGTGTCATTCTTTTAATATGGGATTTATCTCTAATGGTAGCATTTCTGGTTTCAGCACATGCCAGAGGAAAATTGATGTTTGTGCAGACCTGGAACCTTCAAAGCAGAAAGAATGGGAGTCCCTCTATTCCACCTACAGACACAGCTGGAGTCACTAACAATGTGCTGCGCTGTGTACACGAGGGCCAGATTTTAAAACATAGTTTCCAACAATTTGTAAGCCCAAAATACTCTCACTATAGAAACCTAATTTTGAAGGCATCGGCAGGGGCTAAACCCTGAGAGGCTTGGAGACCAGTGACAAGGGTAGGTGGAGTGGTTAAATTTCCCCTCTCTTGCATCTTGGACTGCTTGAGGGCTCCCACGCTGCTGGAGAGACCTGCTGACACCATCCCAGAGACTGCTGCCACCAGTGAGCCAAGAGCCTCTAGCAAACAGGGCACCAGGCTCCCAGCTCCCTCGGGACAGATCCCACCCCACAGACCTGAGCCGATTGGCAGGCACCATATTGCTTCATTCTCCTATTCCCTTCCTCTACCTGTGCTGCCAAGAGAGACAATTTACCCATACCCAGAGGCATCCACAGGGAACAGGACTTTTTCTTTTGGGTCCCTGCAGTGGACTGAGGGGTATTCAGACTGTGAGCTCCCTACTTACCGGCCCTCCCCTCACTGGAGCTGCTTGCCTGGTGACTCCAGCAGAGTGGGGCAAATCCTAAAGCAGAGAGCCATTGATCCAGTTTGGGAACCCCATGGATGACTTGAGACTAGCATTATTCTCCCTGGCAAGGTCCAAGATTGATCACTGGGGCCTAAGGGACAGGCCTGAAGGCCAGATCCTATACACCCAGGTCTTGATCATATTGCCCAGGGGCCCAGATTTGTAAATTAGTCTACTGAGGTGTGTGTGCCTTCAGGGGCAGATCAGAGTGGGTCCTAGCTGCAGCGTGTGAGGGGCAACCCTCCCTCTACGGAAGGGCTTCACTCCCAGCTGAGGCCATGATCCTGGTCAGGGAATCTCCTAGCTCCCATCACAGTGAGGGGACCTCTTATGGGTTGAGGTCCTGCCTGTCGGCAAAGACCAGGGAGAAACCATGGACTAGGGAGGGTGGGAAGGAGGGAGGCCTGCTCCAGACTGCAGGTCTCAGATAGCCCCACTTCCACATGCAGAGTTTTTGGCTGAGTGGAACCATTTCAGCCCCTCCCTGGCAACTTTGCCCAGAAGCAAAGAACAGACCTTTGACCCCCTGCTAACAGCATTTTTGGAGCTTGAGGGCAGGCTCACCCAGCCTAGCCCTGCCAGCTTCACTCCCCCACCCACCCCTGCTGAGGTGGAGAATAAGGACACACCTGGAAGTCCCAGGACCCCACCCACCACCATTAGAATGCCTCTCCACAGGAATGAGAGCAGGTTACAGGACCCAAAAACAACATTGCAACTTGCTCCTCCTGGTAAGTGCCACCTACTGACAGGGAGGTCAATTTGCATGCCCTTTGACTGCATTTACAAACTCTTCACACAAGATGTGGTTGAATCTCATCCACAAGCACCACCTGCTGGCTCAGAGGCTAAACTGGGCACGTCATTGTCTAAACAAAAATCCAAAAGTAAGAAGCAACAGCTGCTCCAGATGGGAAGGAATCAGCAAAGGAACTTTGGAAGTATTAAGAATCAAACTGAAATGACACCCCCAAAGGGGAGCACTAGCTCTTTAGAAATGGATGTCAATCAAATTCAGAACACTGAAATGACAGAAAAAGAATTTTGAACATGGATTGTAAGAAAACTCAATGATATACAAGAGAAAATTGATAAAGAAATCACAAAAAAAAATCCATGACTTGGAAGAAAAATTCACTAAAAAAATTGAAATATTAAGAAAAATCAAACAGAATTTCTGGAAATGAAGAATTTATTCAAGAAATAACAAAACACGGTGGAAAGCCTCAAGAATAGGGTAGATCAAATGGAAGAAAGGATCTCAGGGATTGAAGATAACACCTTTCAATTAAACAACTCAGTCACAGAGACAGAGCAGAGAATAAGAGAAAACAGCAAAGCCTACAAGAAATGTGGGGTTATGTGAAGAGGCCTAACATGAGAATCCTAGGCATCTATGAAGGTGAAGAAGAAAATACATAAGAGTTAGATAAACTATTTGAGGATATAATGGAGGAAAATTTCCTTGGCCTTGCTAGAAATTGCAAAGAGGAAGACACCACGACACACAGTCATCAGACTGGCCAAAACAAACATGAAAGAGCCCTCTTACAAGCTGTAAGGTGAAAGAAGCAGGTAACCTACAAAGGACAACCCATCAGATTAACTTCAGACTTCTCAACTGAGACCTTACAAGCCAGAAGGGACTGGGGCCCCATTTTCAGTCTTTTCAAACAGAACAATGCCTAGCCTAGAATCTTGTACCCTACAAAACTAAGTTTCATATACAAAGGAGAAATAAAGACCTTCTCAGACAAGGAAAGACTGAGGAAATTCATCAAGTCAAGACCTGCCCTCCAGAAAGTACTCAGAGCAATGTTACACATGGGTCAGCACAATACACATAACCAGTGTAAAATCATCCAAAAGCTAACAGTCAAAGGCCAGATACCACAATGGCTCAAGAGAGAAAACAAAGCAACAAAGTTCAATTAAACAGCATACAGAGAAATCTGCCCCACTTATGAATTCTTTCAATAAATGTGAATGGCCTGAACTGCCCACTAAAGAGACATACGCTGGGTGAATGGATACATATACACAAGCCAAGTATCTGCTGTCTTCAGGAAACACATCTAACCCACAAGGATGCATTCAGACTCAAGGTGAAGGGATGGAAAACAATATTCCATGCAAATAGAAGCCAAAAGAAAGCAGTTCTGATTTCAAACAACTTAGTCATCAAACCAACAAAAGTAATGAAAGACAAAGATGGTCACTATATAATGGTGAAGGGTACAGTTCAACAAGAAGACATAACAATTCTAAATATTTATGCACCTAACTCAGGTGCACCCAGATTCATAAAGCAAACCCTGCTTGATCTATACAAAATGATAAACAGCAGCACCGTAATAGCCAGGGACTTAAACACCCTTTTGACAGAACAGGACAGATCCTCCAAACAGAAAATAAAGAAGAAACAATGGATTTAAACAGAACTCTAGAACAAATGGGCCTGACTGACATTTACAGAACATTCTACCCAAAAACCATTGACTATACATTTTTCTCATAAGCTCATGGGACGTTCTCTAAGATTGACCACATCCTAGGCCACCAAGAATGTCTCAACAAATTAAAAAAAAAATAGAAATTATACCATGCATCTTTTTAGAAATAAAAGTGTAATAAAATTAAAAATCAACTCCAACAGAAACTCTCATCTCTACACAAAGTCATGGAAACTAAACAACCTTCTGCTGAACGATTATTGGGTTAAGGAGGAAATGAAGATGGAAATCCAAAGATCCTTTGAATTAAATCATAAAGGAGACACAAGTTGTCAAAATCTATGGGACACAGCTAAAGCAGTCCTGAGGGGAAAATTTACATCCATAAATGCCTACATCCAAAGGACAGAAAGCTCACAAACCAACAATCTGAGGAATTACCTCCAAGAACTGGAAAAGGATGAGCAAACCAACCCCAGACCCAGCAGTAGAAAAGAAATAACAAAGGTCAGAGCAGAACTAAATGAAATCAATAACAAAAAACTATATGGAAGATTAATAAAACCAAAAGTTGATTCTTTGAAAAAATAAACAAAATTGACAAGCCTCTTGCTAGATTAATGAGAAGCAGAAAAGAAAGGACTCTAAGAAGCTCAATCAGGAATGAAAAGGGAGAATTTACAACTGTTACCATGGAAATACAAAATATCATCTATTAATACTATAAAAACCTTTATGCACATAAACTGGAAAACGTGGAGGAAATGGACAAATTCTTAGAAACACATAGCCTCTCTAGGCTCCATCAGGAAGAATAGAACTACAGAACAGACTAATATCAAGTACTGAAATTGAAGCAGCAATAAAAAATCATCCTTAAAATAAAAGTCCCAGACCAGATGGTTTCACACTGAATTTTACCAGAGCTACAAAGAAGAACTGGTGCCTGTGATGCAGAAATTATTCCACCACATTGAGAAGAAAGCAATCCTCCCCAACACGTTTTATGAAGCCAATATCACCCTGATACCAAAACCAAAAAAGGACAAAACAAAAAAAGAAAACTACAGACCAAATTCCCTTATGAATATAGATGCAAAAATTCTCAAAAAAATCCTAGCAAACCGAATTCAGGTGCTTATGAAAAAAATAATTCATCATGACCAAGTGGGCTTCAATGTAGGAATGGTTCAATGTAAGCAAATTTATAAATGTAATTCAACACATAAAAAGAAGTAAAAACAAAGACCATATGATCCTCTCAATAGACACAGAAGAAGCATTTGACAAAATTCAGCACCCTTTTATGATAAGAACACTTAATAAAATAGGCATAGACAGGACTTACCTAAAGCCATATAGGACAAACCCACAGCCAACATCATACTGAATGGGGAAAAATTGAAAGCATTCGCGCTTAGAACTGGAACCAGAGAAGCTTTTCCTCTATCATCACTTCTATTCAACATAGTGCTGGAAGTCCTAACCAGAGAAATCAGACAAGAGAAGGAAACCAAAGGCATCTAAATGGGAGCAGAAGAGGTCAAACTATCACTCTTTGCTGATGATATGCTCTTACATCTAGAAAACCCCAAAGATTCTGCCATGAGACTACTAGAATTGATAATCAAACTCAGCAAAGTCTCAAGGTACAAAATCAATGTACACAAATTAGTAGCATTCCTATACACCAACAACAGTCAAACTGAAAACCAAATCAAAGACTCAATACCCTTCACAATAGCAACAAAGAAAATAAAATACCTAGGAATATATTTCACTAAGGAGGTAAAAGACCTCTACAAGGAAAACTATGAAACACTGAGGAAGGAAATAGCAGACAATGTAAACAGGTGGAAAACCATACCATGCTCATGGGTCAGCAGAATCAACATTGTTAAAATGTCTACACTACCCAAAGTGATCTACAGATTCAATGAAATCCCTATTAAAATGCCAACATCATTTTTCAGATCTAGAAAAAATAATTCCGCATTTCATATGGATCCAGAGAAGACCCTGTATAGCAAAAGCAATATTAAACAAAAAGAACAAATTGAGAGGCATCAATTTACCAGACTTCAAGCTATACTACAAGGCTATAGTAACTAAAGCAGCATGGAACGGGCACAAGAACAGCAACATAGACCAATGGAACAAAACTGAGAACCCAGATATAAAGCCATCCTCATATAGCCATCTAATCTTTGACAAAGCAGACAAAAACATACACTGGAGAAAAGAATCCTTATTCAATAGATGGTGCTGGGCAAATTGGATAGCCACATGTAGAAGACTGAAACTGGATGTGCACCTCTCACCTCTCACAAAAATCAAGTCATGGTGGACAACAGACTTAAATCTAAGGCATGAAATTATAAGAATTCTAGAAGAAAATGTTGAAAAAACTCTTATAGACATTGGCCTAGGGAAAGAATTTATGCAGAAGACCCCACAGGCAATCACAGAAATAATAAAATTAAATAAATGGGACCTTATTAAATTAAAAAGCTTCTGCACAGCCAAGGAAACTGCCATAAGAGCAAACAGGCAACATACAGAATGGGAGAAAATATTTGCATGCTACACATCCAATAAAGGGCTAATAACAAGAATCTACAAAAAAATCAAGCAAATCAGCAAGAAAACATCAAACAACCCCATTAAAAAGTGGGCAAAAGATATGAACAAAAGCTTTTCAAAAGAAGACAGACTAATGGCCAACAAACATATAAAAAATGCTCAACATCTCTAATCATCAACGAAATGCAAATCAAAAACACATTTGAGATATCACGTAACTCCAGTGAGAATGACTTTTATCAAAAAGTCCCAAAACAATAAATGTTGGTGTGGATGTGGAGAGATGGGAATACTCATACACTGCTGGTGGAACTGCAAACTAGTACAATCTCTGTGGAAAGTAATATGGGGATACCTCAAAGAGATACAGGTAGAACTACCATTTGATCCAACAATCCCATTACTGGGCATCTACCCAAAGGAAAAAAAGACATTCTATAAAAAAGACATCTGCACTCAAATGTTTATAGTAGCACAATTTACAATTGCAAAGATGTGGAAACAACCCAAGTGCCCATCAATACATGAGTGGATTAATAAAATGTGGTATATGTATACTATGGAGTTCTACTCAGCCACAGAAAACAATGGTGATCTAGCACTTCTTGTATTATCCTGGAT
>CAUYRT010015864.1:0-70961 GCA_963574885.1 Lepilemur ruficaudatus | reverse complement strand
ACTCCAAGAAGGGAGGGGGGCACGATGAGGCATGTCTGACCTCCCTCCTGGCAGACAATTTTAGGATATTCCTTTGGCCACGAGGGGGTCCATTCAGTCAGCCGGTGGGGGGGAGCCTTAAAATTTTATTTTGGTTCACACCAGTGTTCACCCCACTGTCCCCAGGCCACCATTGCCATATGATACCAGCTGCTGTGACTATCACCTCTGCCAGAACACTGACCTCCCTGCCCTAGGACTTACTACATCCTTTGAGTAATCCTTCCCCTCAAAAGTGCCTGTTTCAGCTAATTCTCTGAATCTGTAGAAAACAACACAAGAAGGTCAATTCCCTGTGGCTCTGGCTCACATTCCCTTCTGTTACAAGGAAATGTAGTATTAAAGAACTTTGAACAGAAGAGATAGATAAAGCAAGATGGGGGAGTGGAGAGATCCTTTACAGGAAGAGAGAAAAAGAGAAAAATGCCTCTAGATTATACTGGAGGACACACACACATATGCAAACATGTTCTCAGAACTCTTCCATGGTAGAAGGATGACATTACTTCACAGGCAAGAAATACACCACTTGAATTCTGTTGCCATAAAAAGTGAAACCACTGTGGAATCTCTTTTACCTGTTATTTGATAGGTCGAGGTCCTCTTTTTACAAACCTGTAAGTCTACCATATATGAGTAACTGACATTCAAATAATGATGCTCAAAGGATCAGGTGGTGGACACTCTGATGTGGCACCCAGATGCTCTTTCATAAGGAATGGATGTCAATTTCCCCAGCTGTTGGTAGTGCTGTCAGAAGGTGGCCCTCAGCTGTCAGCCCTCTTTGGAAATTGCCTCTGATAAAATAAGCTACCTCGCCCAAGGTTGAGATTCCTTTCAGGGTTAGCCTGCATCGGTTGTTTGCTCAATGCACAGATATAAAGGCCTGACAGTCTTGCTTCAATTCAAAACAACTCTGAGGGGCCACCCAAGGCTCAGAGCTGCCCATGAGATGGGCTGAGGCTTCAGCAGAGGCTGCATCATCTGTTCAATCCTGTTTCCTTCTCCTTCTTTTCACTGATGTTGATCCCAAGGGCTTTCCCTCATAAATTTTCTGCATGTTAATTTTCCATCACACAATCTGCTCCCTGGGGAACCCAATCTGTAACTGGTGTTTAAACCCTCCTAATCTATCAAAGAGTAAATTACATACAATGAAAATGTCCATGCTCTGCCTATTTTATTGTACCTTGCTGCTTTGGAAATTGCTAATCAATATATGGCCACGATTTACTAATCAGAATATTTGATTATTAAAGGACCCTCATTCTCAACCATGTTAGTATAACAAGCAGGCCTGAGGTGAGGTCTAGGGGACAGGTGGAAATAGGTAATAAAACTAAACGACACTTTTTCCCCAAAAACTCTTCTTTTCCCATGTTAACACAGGTAGTAATAATAACAATTGCAAACAGGATGTATTTAGAGCTTACTATGTGTCAGACATTGTTCTAAACACTTTGCATCATCATTTCAATTTCAGAGCAACCCTATGAAATAAATACTATTCCTGCCTCCACTATACAGATGTGAAAACTGAGGCATAGAGAAGTCACATAACTTTAATAAGTGATGCAACCTGGATTTGTATACAGGCAATTATAGTTAAAAATCCAAACTCTGATTACAGTATAGCTGCCTCTCTAATAAAAAACAATGATTGTTTATTGAATGCCTAGACATTTCTGCTGTGGTCAAAGTCAATGATTGTTTGTAGGAAAACTTACCTCACTCAGGAGATGTCAGGTGTCAGGTAGGCTGAAGATCCTAACATCCCAAACCACAGTCGGCTTCTGTGGCCATTGAGTTCTGCTGAGAAATGACCTCTAGCAGCACAGGTTTCTTACAGCAGCTGGGCCCCCATTGCCCACCAGAAACAACTGTGTCTGAACCTGGCCAGCTGTCCTACCATGCCCCATATCTATAGTCAGGAGCCTTCACCAATAATCCATTGCCCCCAACACTATAGTTTACTCTTTTACTCTCAGTAATGGCCTTGCCTCCACTTCAAAGCAAAAATGAAGGCTAACAATTAAGAACCATCTCACTGCTCCCACCCCACCTACAACTTGTCTTTGAATATTTGTCCCTGTCTTCTCCTTTCCAATCTCATAGGAGAGGATAGCATTCTCCTGTACCATTCCTAACCCCATCACATGTTTGAATCCCATGTCCATCCCCATCCTATTCAAGAATCTATTGCATCAATATATTACAGGCACTACTCAGATAGACCACTAACTTTAGTATGTATTTTTCCAGTGTATGTATATATATAAATATATATATGCATCAAATTAATTTTTAAAACAAAAATTGTATATTTTCTACTTGTTTTATAACATTTTTTCACGTATAAATTTTCTTTTAAACATTATATGCAATGGCCACATCGTTGTGGTGCATGTGACCTTCATTCCACACTCCCTCTCCTGTACCTTGCTAAAGTCAGCAACTAGAGTGTTAAAAACTACATTTCCCAGATTCTCTCATAGCTAAGATTTTACGTGTGATTAGCTCTCTGTTAATCAGATACACTCATATGAAATTTGAAAGCTGGAAGTAAAGGGCAGACCTTGCCTCTGAGCTCCTTGCTATTTGGGCTGGCAAGCTCAGGCATGGAGGCATTTGAGTTTTTTCTTCAGCATATTTAGCAGAAAAATCAAGGTCTAGTCAAGACTAGAAAAGCCAGGACAGCCTTCTGGGTACAGGGAGGAGGAGTGCTATAACAATCAAGGTAGCAAAAAAGACTTCTGCGGAAGTAGCATCTGAGCAGAGACCTGAATGAAGTGAGTAAGACATGCAAAAAGGAAAACATTTCAGGCAGAAGGAATAGCAAATGCAAAGCCCTGAGGTGAGATCAGTGTGGCTAGAGCAGAACTAAGGATAAGCAGGGCTGAGCTCAGAGAGACAGCAGGGGCCAAATCATGGGTAGTCTTGTAAGCAAGCCATTCTAAAGCATTTGGATTTGATCCAGGGTGGATGGGGAAGCCATTAGAAGGTTGTTCCACATACAGAGGCAAGAAAACTGCATGAAACGACTGCTATGCACAGGTATGTAAAATTTAACAAATAAATATCTGAGGATGAGAATTTATGCAACCAAAGATGTAGAAGCAGGAGGCTGGGTGAGTAGCAGGGTCAGAACAGTTAGTTATTCACACAGAGGGCAGCAAATGTTATTGAGAAGGCATTCCGGAAATCCATTGTCCAGAAGCCAAGATAAAGATGATTCCTTTCCATTCAATAAATACTGATTGAGCACTTATTATATGCCAACTATTTGTTCAAACATTGAACAAGTATTCCTTGATGATTACTAGTTTTCTAGTTGCTGAGAAAACAAAAATTGCAAAGATGAGTTAGATACAAACTTGTCCTTGAGGAGTTTCATCATCTGCAGGGAAGAGATCACCTCTCAAGAGCCATGACAGTAATTTGCACTAGGAATGATTCATTGTTTATATGAAGTCAGAGTTAACTGAGTGTTCTGTACTTTCATTTGCTAAATCAGGCAACCATAGGTAGCAGGTACAATGTTCAACTATTACGTATCTTAGGGGCACATGAAGACATTCCATAAGGTATGTGGACACAGCTGGATTTTAAGAACAATGGTTAGACCCCCAATTTTTCCAAATGTGTTCTGCCTGGGAACAAGCCTGTGATGGAAGTTTTCTCCCTCTCTCACCTCCCCTTTTGCAGTTGCCTCTCCCTGCTTTATAGAAGAAAGGGGTACCTCCCTTTCTTTCTGAATCTTACTCCCGTGCATCATCCGGGGATGTGAAAATCTCCAAAACGCTAAGCAAAGGTACAATACAAAATAAGCTGAACTGGTGTTGAAAAAGCGAAGGACTATCAAGATTGGGTTATAAAATTTTGCAAGTTAAGTGGTTCCAGCTTTTGTCAGATTATTGAGTTGTCAGCTGATAGATCATTTAAGATTAATTTTGAAAATTGATTGCCATGTGATTTTTTGGTATATAACTTGGAAGGAGTTGAAACAACTGAGTAAAATTGATATAACAAACCCCCTGCCTTCATCTTGTTATTTATGGCTCTCATCTTCTTTAAAAGTAGGAACAAAATCATACTAAGCCTTCTTTCATTTTAGCAGTAAAAAATAATCATCCACAGATACATGAAATATTTTTAAAGATCCCCATTTGCTTTATTAGGAAATGTTTTTCATAAAATTTTTACTTTTTATACTTTATGATTATCAAAATGTATATTTATATTATTTTCATCAGTTGGGAACAACTAATTTTTATAACAGTGACTCAATGCAGAAGACATTTTAAGTACTTAGAGCCATGTAGTCACAGGAAAATATAAATTATCTCTCTCTCTCTCTCCATATATATGTGTATATATATATATATGTATATATATATACAGTTGTAGAGAAGTATAAAACAATGATAAATAAAATTCTTTCAAATATAAAAGTATATTACATTAGAATAAAATCCATGAGGGAAGCAAAATGAAAAAGCAGTTCAGTAAGATAAAGGAAGGATGTAAAATTTCTGTCTGTTAAAGAAGAGCTTGTTCATGTATCTTTTAAATGAGTGATAGCTGGTATCAAATCACTATGATATTTAAAGTCCTTTGGATTCATTCAAAAGGGTGATACAAGAATTTTATTTTTCAGTATCAATATTTATAATATACCACAAATTACATCTTTTGCAGCTATTCAGGTTTAAGATGAAAAATTTTACATGTCAACTTTAAAATGTCCTAGAGGCTACATAGTTTTTATTGAAATTGTTTTAGAGGTCTGGTAAGGGAGTAGGCATCTCAGCCTCATGGGGCTAATGTCCAGCCTGCTTCATTTCCTAATGAAATGAATGGGACTGCCCTTGTAGCATCTCTCCTTCAGAAGAGGATCTGAAAATGGTTCTGTTTTGAGGGACTCTTGTAGAGACTAAAGATCTAGTTTAAAGTCAATAGACAAGGTATAGGGATGGATGATCAGCACTGCTCTGGGTAGAGAGGCAAATGGAGTCAGATCCCCTGAAATTAATGGTGAAATCCAGCTCATGTTCTGTTCAACAAGTTTTATGCCCTGATGCAGGACTCTTTCACTTCAGAAGGAGCATCATTTTTGTTTTGGACAAAGGCCCCAAATGAGTTAGCAGGGGTCACGGTTCGTTAGGTCCCTGTCGATGTGAGGAGTGTAATACACATAAAATTCCCAAAGCATGCAGATATCTGGTTGAATCCCTGAAGACATTGATTTGGCATGCTTCTGCAGACAAAAAAAACAAAAACAAAACATAAAAATAATGGAACACCTCTAAAGAGGTACATAAAATAAATCAGAAATTATCTCTACCTTTGTACCAAATACAAAGTGTCCACAGCTGGGACACTATGTGCAGCTCTGGTCACAGCACTCAAGAAATATGTAAAGGATCAAGAAAAGGTCCTAAGAAATAAAACGCTCTGTGTGATGTGGTCAAATAGGATCCTGAATGAGCAACTATTCAGGAAAGATGAAAATTAACAATTTAATAATTAAATAATTAAAATTGCCTAAGAATAGGCAATTCTTAGGTTGGTCCATTTTAGCCATATCAATGGAAAAAAAATTCTATTGGTTATTCCATCATTCAGAACTGGCAAGAGTTTGGATAGTAAACATCCAAAGGCAAAAATGTTGGAGTAGTTTCTCAGCCCTCTGGCATATGGGTGGCCTCTAAGCCTACTCCCAAATACATGATTCTCACTTAGATCTAAGACAGAACACTGAGTACGTTTGTATTTGGGTTGTAAGCATTTAAACTCATATAGTTTATAACATTTCGAAACAAGTTCCAACTGCTCAAACATCCCACAGTAGTGCTCCCGGGGCTGTTTCTCAGGATTTTATCAAAACAGCTCTAAGCATTTTTTTTTTTCTTATAGCTTTCTATGTTTCTCTCAGGACTCAGCCATGAATCAAGTGATGGCCAGGCTGGGCAAGGCAGCATCAGGATTGCTCTGGGTCCCATTGGAACTGCCTCTTCCGTACAATGACTGAGGCTTTCCTACTGGGTTATTGAGAGATATGTGGAAAGCTCTAAGAAAAAATGCTGAGATTTGTTTTACTAAAACTTTGGAAACAGGCTCAGGAATGCCGCTGTGAGATTCTTCAACACTGTTCATCTCAATGGTGGTAGGCATCCCTCCTACCTCCAGCCAGTGGTGTGCCTGAGCTGGCTTACACCAGCTTGCCAGAGTTGACTGTTACATTTTCAGGAATTCTGCAAGCTGGTTAACATCATATTGACAGATTGAAATTGATCATTGAAATTTATACCATGGACATTGGCAAATGTTACAATTCAAAAACTGGCAAATGTTACAAATCAGAGCCTTTTTTTGAGAGCCAGTTGTTAAACATTTATCTGGACAGTGCAGACCCACCTTAGAAAAGATCACCATGCACCTGACAGCAGGGCTGAGGGCTCCAGTGCACCCGAGACAGTGACCTACAGAGGCTGTAGACACCCTATGAACAGCTGAGCAGCAGCAATAGAGACTGTGAGGGCCAGAGGGACAGAGCGGCAGCCAAGGCACCCAGCCAAATAGAGCTGCAATCAGGCAAAAAGATGATCTGCACCCCTCCAGGTAAGTCTCCAAAATTTCTGTTGGCAGAGAGAAAAGTGAATACTTTGCAGAGACTGAGAGCCTTACATCAAACTGGGGCAGGGGTAGGGAGGAAGGCAGATGAAAATGAAACTTAGGCTCATATTATTAATGTAACAGAAGGTGTTAAAAAATGTCTAAAACTTGGAAATAAAATCCTTGAAATGTCATATTGGAACTAGCTCAACAAAGATTGTTTATCTACAAGAATATACCTTTGTTTGACTTTGCTATTTACTATTAATTACAGGCTCAGATTCTGTGAAGTTATACATTAACTTGTAGACCTTTTCCAGCAATGATGCAAATAATTTCTACCCAGTTGAAAAGAAAATCCCAAAGGTTATGGTTTTAATTGTCCCGTAGAATATAAATCAGTTTTATATCTAATAGCAACTTATTTTAACATCCTTTTTCAGTCCCATATACACTAAAGCCCTCAAAATGCTTTTTCAACCAGTTTTTTTTACCATGTTACCGATTCCCTCATTAATGAGTTAATAAATCATCAACATGTGTTCATACTACATGCATGCAAAAGTCATGCTTTTAACTTTTTGAAAATCATACTTTGACAGTGCAGCCAGGCTTTGGTGAGGTAAAAGGAGTTAATGCCAGCTGATCCCAGGGATAAATATAATTTGGAGACTTTTCATGGAGAGCTGCAGTGGGCACAGTCTGAAAAATTGATACAATTTCTGCTCTTTATAATCCTACATTGGGAGCCAAAGTCCCCAAGGAATACAGAGGACATTGGTTGGGCTTGTGGGATTATAGAGTTGCCATAAATCCTTAGTCCCGTAGACAGAATATCTCTCACCAAACACAAGTATTGATGTCTTCAGTATCATAAAGCTTATATCTGTAGCAGGGAGAAGATTCATGTATATGTGACTTGTCTAAGCTATCATCTAGTTTGTGTCTGGAAATGCCTTGAATGATGGTGTCTCACACAACCTCCAAAACCAATCACTCTTTACAAACAGATTTGCTTGACTAGAGAAGCCCTGAAAGAAAAAAGTCTCCATTATGCTTTGATTTTTTTTTTATTGTAACCAACACTTCCCCAGCAGCCATTCTAAGTGCATGAACTGTGTCTACAACTCTGCTGTAATGTTTGTGAGGCTCAGCCACAGCAGACAGCAGAGAAGCAAAGCTGGTGACAACAGAATAGTGCTGTCTCCATCCCACCACTCTTTCAACAGGCTTTGTTTCACTGCAAGCTGCTAAAGCCTACTCCACGTACATGCGTGTTTAGCTTTTCTGTTCAGTGTTTTCCTTCTTCGTGAACATCCTGAGGAGTGGCAAACAGTGACAGAATCCCTGAAAATGTCCAATTTCGACCTGGTGACGGTGGCTTTCAGCTCACATGCTCTTAATATGAAGTGCAATATTTTGTGTTGAGTGCTGATAAGAAGCTTCCCACATACACTTCAAGAACAGCCCAGTCCTGTGGGAAATCTTGACCTGTCAGCTCAGTTCTCTGCGGCATCCACCTCGCACAAAGAAGTGGTTCAGTCTGCTTGGTACACAAAGCTTGGACTATGTCAGTTTTTTTTTGAGGCAAAGTCTCATTCTGTTGCCCGGGCTAGAGTGAGTGCCGTGGCATCAGCCTAGCTCACTGCAACCTCAAACTCCTGGGCTCAAGCAATCCTCCTGCCTCAGCCTCCCAAGTAGCTGGGACTACAGGCATGTGCCACCATGCCCGGCTAATTTTTCTATTTTTAGTAGTGACAGGGTCTCACTCTTGCTCAGGTTGGTCTCAAACTCCTGAGCTCAAGTGATCCTCTTGCCTCAGCCTCCCAGAGTGCTAGGATTACAGACATGAGCCACTGTGCCCAGCTTGCTTTTTAATTTCTCTACAAAAACTTTGCAATCAAACTACTATGTGAAAGGATACAATATCATGAGAGCTTTGTTGTGATCGCCCTTGTTCTGGTAAATATCGAATGGAGCCCAGGAGATTTAGAGTTTGAGTTGGGGAGAGTCCTACTTAGCACACAGTTCCTGGTAAGGTGACCCAGAACAAAGAATAGTAAATATTCTCACTATCTTGACTGCTGGACTAGATGGCTAGATAAGACTTTATAAGCTAAAACCTATAGTCAATGTCTGAGAATCTACTTTGCTGAGAACTCAAAGCTTCCTAAATTGGCTTTCTCTTACCATCCTACCATGCCTCCGTGGACACTGCCTCTCACACAAACCACAGCAATGCCCAGTGACCATTCAGGAAATGCAAATAGTTGTCAGGATCCTACTGCCCATAAGCAACCTGATTCTATGCCAGAATACCAAATAATGCATTGCAAAGTAGTCTATGAATTAGTTGATTATCATTGACCATAAGTCCTCACCATTCCTAAGGATAATTACAAAGAAGTATTATATCCTTACACCTGAAATTGTATCACAAAGGGAAAAAGAAGCAATCCAAAACCCATTAAAAATCATGGCAACATCACTGGGAGAGGCATACTGATAGTAGATTAGAAATGGAAAAAAAATTATGTGAAATAGTTGCTCCTGTGGCAAAGAAATGCTGTGGCTTTCATTTTTACTTGTGTGATGTCTGGACCGATTGCTGCTTAAAGTAATAAAATATCTAAACATTATTAATAAAGTACTTTGTGCTACTTTAAATCCAATTCATAACCTCAACTGAAAACCTATTTCCACCAGCATTTATGATAAAATCTAGATGATTGAATTTTTTTTTTCCTCCCTCAAAGGCTGACACAATAATGGAATCTTAGGCTTCGTCCTTGGATCAATCAGTTCCTTAACTCCTGGATTTTGTACTTCAATACAAAATACCTCAGTTTAATTTCTTTCTTATATGATATTCGTCCCCAGACTTTGCAGTTTTCAACAATGTTTAAAATTGCATACAAATCCACATGTCAGCAAATGGCCTCCTTTTGATTAAAAATACTTTGTTTCCTGCTCTGGAAAAAAACAGGGATAAGCACTCAATGCAAACATTATCACTTTTCTGTCCCAGTCTGTAAATTTTTATTAAAGTTAATACTCTATCTAGTTATATTAATATAAAATTCACTCATATTTTTCCAATGAATGGTGTTTTGATAACAAATTAATAAATGGAAGCAAGAAGGATTATCTACTTCATTCTGAAGATCTAAGAAACTTCCAATAAAGATCTCTTGATTGAATGCATGGACCCAAAATTGTTTTGTTAAGACACAAGTAATACGAATTTAAAAGGAGTCTGCTGCTTTCAGAAAGACCAAATAGTCATTCATTCATTGTGTGACTTCAGCAGACCTTTCCAGAGCCAGATGCCCTCTTTTTCAACAAACTTAAAACAGTATTTATGTGTCATAATTTCCTGCATTTTCTTAGGAAAAAAAAATTCATCAGTGTGGGCAGTACATTTTTAAAAGGTCAAGAATAGTATTTTCTATAGAGTCTGAGCTGTTCAGCAATTTCCAGATAATTTAGAGATTAAAACACTTTGGCTGCTCCAGGGTGTACCTACATTTAAAAGGCTTTATTTTTAAAATCCTGTAAAGCTTACTTTTGTTTGTAAACTTGTTTACTTCACCTTCAGTCCATCTCCTAAGTGTTTTGGGAAGAGATAAAAAGAACAATGAAGTCAGTGGCTTCAAAACCTTTACCAACAGTTGGAGAAGATTCGCTCAACCACTGAAAATAAACATCAAACAAACAAGCACTCCTTACAACATTTTTGAATATGAAACCAGGCTCTGCTTTCAGTAAAAACTATTTTAAGAGAAAATGTTACCTTTTTCCCACTTAGGGATTTATGGTTTGCTTATTTAAATGAAAGCAAAGGACAATTCTATGGGAATCAAAAAGAAGAGGGCATACTAAATGAAAAATTAATGAGAAAGTTGAAATATAATATCTGGAAAATTAATTATGATATTTTACTTATTAAATTACAATGTTTTTTGTAGTAGAGAGAATAAAAGAACATGACATATTAAACATCAAAAATCTAATGATACCTCAAATCCTTTGCAAAAGCAGGTTGTGGATAAATGTATACCTAGAGATCATTTTTAATTACAGCAAATTTCTGGTGGTAGAAGGTCAGAATCAGACAACTTTCATAAAACAGCCCATGAAAATGCCCAAGCCATCACATCACTGAGATGGGTACCTTCTCTAAGCTACCAGGACAATGTGCAATGTCCTCTTATATTTATGTTTTGGCTTGAGTTCCCCCCTGAAGCAGACCAACCCTGAGACAAGCATTCAAGTACAAGTAGTTTATCTGGTGGATGATCCCAGCAAAAATTGGTATGTGGGTGGGCTTGAAACTGTGGAAGGAAAGGATGCCAGCATAGAGTTTGTTAAGCTAGTGACCACTGAGCAGAGCTGGAGCTAAATTCCAGGAGCCACATAGGATGGCATGGTGCAGCTATCCCATCCGGGGGACAAGGGGGTGGGTATCTGTATATACCAACTTCTCCCCTCAGTCCTTACATGACAGCTGCTAAGGCAGGGGGACAATTAATTCCTCAGCACAACTGACCCAGCCTGCTTAACAAGTGGGGAGAGTAGGTCTTGGCAGCCAGAGGAAGCCTCTGGTAAAGAAATGCAGGTTCTGACAGTTGGAAGTCAGGCCGGCCAGCACACAGTGAGGTGTTGCCTTAGTCACCTGGGGCTGCCATAATAAATTACCGCAAACATTTAACACAACAAACAGTTATTCTCTCATAGTTCTGGAGGCCAGAAGTCTGAAATCAAGGTATCATCAGAGTCATGATCCCTCTGGAGGCTCTAGGGAAGAATCCTTTCTTGTCTCTTCCAGCTTGTGCTCGTTCCAGGTGTTCCTTGGGGCTCCTTGGCTTATAGTTACATCACTGCAATTTCTTCTTCTGTTTTCACATAACCATCTTTCCTGTGTCCCTGTGTCCTCTCCCCTTCTCTTATAAAGATACTTGTCATTGGATTTAGGGTCAACCCTAAATTCAGAATGATCTCATCTCAAGATGCTTAACTTAATTACATATGCAAAGACTCTTTTTCCAAATAAGATCACATTCACAAATTCTGGGGATTAGGACGTGAACATATCTTTTGGGAGTCCACTATTCAATGCACTACAGGTGGTATGGGTGAGGGGATATGAGCAGGACCTTGATAGTGTTCGCTGCAATCTAGTAATTCTTAATGGCCACAGTCAACCATTATCTACCAGTACAAATCATTTGCCCAAGATCAGCCTTCAGCTTATATATGTGCTTTGTGTTAACTGCTGATTTTGTTTCTCCTTCCTCCGTATGTTTTCATGGTGTGAATACTTCCCTTATACAGAAACTATGGGTTTATTGGTTATTTATCAGACATAAATTGATCTTTAAAAGCAATAACCACAATAAACAGGGATGGGATGCCCTAACACTTATAACAAATCTTTTGTAAACAAAACATGGTTTACACAACATATACAGTGTCACTGTATAAAGGCAATATCCTAAAAATCTTTCAATAGAAGGTAAGGTTTGGGAACAAAAATATTAGGCTGCATGTCACAAAATAATTTAACTGAAACCCCAAGAGTTTCACATTTGTGATTGCAACAAGTAAGGAGAATTGTCAAGCCACATGCCATGGGTGAACCATTAATTAGGGTCTGTGCCTTTCATATTAGAATATGTTTCTCCAGGTCTGCCACAGCCTGCAAAATTAAAACAATTCCTTCAGCAGGTGAAACAGCTAGCAAGCCAATCCATAGCACTGCTACTGCTGTTCATGAGCAGGTGCTTGTCAGTTTTTACCGGATGTTGGATTTATTTTTTCCAGATCAAAAGGATTCATTACATGGTTATAGCTTCTACTCCTCACTTAGTCGTCTGGTATAATTTTCAAAAGTATCTCTTTGAAGGGTAGCAGGGAAGGATCCAGAGTTGAGTAGCACTCTAGGAGGTAATATAGATGAGTAAGCAGAGAAAATTGTAGGAAAATCTAGGAAGTGGGTTGTGGGGTAAAGAATGGGGTAGAGAGAAGGAAGTTCACAGAGGGAGCCACAGCCACTGATAGATCATTCACGTCCTGTCCCAGCCTGGTAGCTATTCTATAATACAACTTCTGCAATTAGCAAGTCTTTCTATCCCAGCACATTTGGTTGGAAGAAATTGGAGAAACTGTGAAGGGAGGACTCCCACAGGTCAGAACATTCCCATTTACCCACTCAAAAGTGGGACTCTATCAATTCCAAATATAAAGCAAATGAATGTCCATTCATTCATTCACTCACTCATGCAATAAATCTCTATTTTCTGCCCGTTGAGTGACAGGCACTATACTAAATACTTAAGATCATCCTAATGAGTCCTGACCCTTGTCCCTTTTTCCTTTGACCTTGTTTGGCACTACCTTGGTTTTTTTATTTGTTTACTTAAAGATAGGAACTTCTGTTTTCTTTCAAAAAACTGAAATCTTAAAAACTATGATCACACTGTATCTAAGATCCTTATAATTACCTTCTGTTAAGTCCAGGTGTAATATTAAGTAGATTATAAAACTGTTGTAATTCCACAATAAAAAGGAAATGAAAATTGCAATATAAAATTGTTGTCTAGTAAATTGTTTTTAACTAAGAGAAATGAAGGATAAAAATGATGTTTATTCTGCTAGGAAGCTGAGATTTTCACATAGTAAAAGATGATTTAAAAGCTGTAGAGTACTTCACAGGTGAAAAGTTATGCAGCAGAATGCCTTTAACCACAGATTTGAAGGATGAATTATAACCTCTTTTGGTTTAATCACTCTGCTGATCACCCTCCAGCCAGACACTTAAGAATGACTAAAACTTTTCAGTCTCCATCTAAGTAATAAGCTTTATAGGCATCAATGCCAGATAGGCAATAAAATCTAAACTTCTGGAAGGCGAGATGGGAGTTCAAAGTCTTACAATATGTTCACCTCTCCCTCGAGAAATTTATCATTGCCTCCAAAAACCACTATCCAGTAGTTTTCAGAACTCAGTGACATAGAAGTTACCTGGGGAGCTTATTAAAAATTAATATTCTTAGGCCCCGCCCCTGCTAATTTTAGTTTAGTAGTTCCGAGATGAAAGCCAGGAAATGTGTCTTTTTAATAAGCAACCTCAGATAATTCTGTTGCAGGTGGTCTGCTGATTACACTCTGAGAAACAGTGACATAGGAAAAACATCCTGAATGTGCTACTTTAGCCCTCTCTAAACAGAATGGTGATTAACAAAGTTATGTTCTTTTCTTTTTAATTATTTATTTTTCAAAGCAAAAAGCAAAGGTTATAAAGATATTTTCTGACTTTTAAAAATTTTAATACAGTAGTCCATGGTTTCATTTTCTACAGTTTCCATTTTCTACAGTAGTCCACGGTTTCATTTTCTACAGTTTCAGTTACCTTCAGTGAACTGCAGTCCAAAAATATTAAGTGGAAACTTCCAGAAATAAACCACTCAAAACTGTTAAATTGTTTGCTGTTCTGAACAGCATGATGAAATCTCTCACTGTCCCACCTGGGATGTGAATGAATCATCCTTTTGCCCAGCATATCCACACTGTATATGCCACCCACCTGTTCTCACTTAGTAGCTGTCTAGGTTATCAGATTGACTGTCATGGTATCACAGTGCTTGTACTCAAGTACCCCTTATTTTACTTAATTATTCCATTATTAGTTATCGTTATTAATTTCTTACTGTGCCTAATTTATAAATTAAACTTTACCATAGGTATATATGTATAGGAAAACATAGCATATATAATTGTCCTTCAGTATCTGTGAGGCATTAGTTCCAGGACCTCCTGTGGATACCCAAATCCACAAATGCTCAAGTCTCTGACATAAAATGGCATAGTATTTGCATATAACTTATGCACATCATTCCATATCCTTTAAATCATCTCTAGATTACTTATAATACCTAATATAATGTAAATTCTATATAAATAGCTACTATACTCTATTGGTTTTTAATTTATATTTTTGTTGTATTATTATTTTTATTGTTCCCCCCCAAAAACATTTTCCGTCCATAGTTGGTTAAATCCACAGATGTGGTACCTGCAGATATAGAGGGCCAAATGTATAGGGTTCAGTACTATCTGCAGTTTTAGGCATCCACTGGGGATCTTGGAATGTATTCCTGTAGATAAGAGGCAACTACTATAATGACTTAATGAATACTTACTATATGCCAAGCACTGTGCTAAGCTATATATATCAGTTTTTTGAATTCTAACAAAGATCATGTGAGATAATATCCTCATTTTACAGTAAGAGAAGTTAAACAAATTGCTCAAAATCAAACCTAGGACATAAGATACCAAAGCATTTGTTCAAAATTGTTACACTCCCTGGCCTCCTAAAGAGTTCCATGAGCATATTGTATATTTCTAAGACTTATTAAGTTAACCTCATAGTTGGTAATTCACTATTATAATTCACACCATTTTATAAACATCATTCCCACAATCTCCTGTTGTGCTGAAATAGCCACTATAGGTGAGCAGATGAGGCAGGTAGGGAACAGCTGGTCACTGGGGATGGTTGGCCAGGGTCAAGCAATCAGTGATAATTCCAGCGTCTCTCTTAGAAAATGGACTAATGGGCAATAACAGTTTCATGCATTAACCACTCTAGGGAAAGTTTAAAATGTCAAAGAGGAGGCTCATGACTTCTAGTAATGGTGGTATTGCTGATACTAGACTAATCCTTCTGCTGATAGCAACTATAAATTTTGAACATATAAAAAAACTGTTTAGTGGCACTGGACAGGAAGAAACTGGAGGAAAGTTGGCCCATGAAAAGGGACATCACACTGGGTCAGATTCACACTTATATATCTTTTCTTAGGCCATCCTTCAGTTCTCACAAATCTCCAGAATATGGCTAAAGCAGAAAGCTTGAGTTTTATTAACCCAAAGATTCAGAGGTCAGAGGTTGAATCTGACAAAGAAACTGGGAATTGTGAAGAAGGAAATCCCAGAAAAGAAGGAGCTTCAGAGAGAGAAGTCACAAAGTCTGCATATAAACATTCCTCTAATCCATGGCTAACTCCTGAATTGTAATACATGGAGTAAGACTTCAAGGAGACCAGGAAAAAAAAACAACAGCTAGAAAGTTGAAAAATTGAATAGGAATTCTACCAACTTCCCACTGCAGGGGAAAAAGAGTTTGGAGTTTCAATCTTAAATTAGAAGAATTTGGTAAGCACATCAGATTTTCCACTGTAATTCCATCTGGGCTACACCTTTGTAATAAACACCATAAGCCAGGATTAAAAGATGCATCAGAGGACAAAAGGCAAAATTAAAACTGACATGATTTAATGAATCCTAAAACCAAGTCTCAAAAACACCAAGGTGTTCCACCAGTAATTTAACTGCCTACCAAAACAAAACTCAACACTCTTCAGAGGAAGATAAGAGACTCCAAAATCTCTATAATGTGCAGGAAATATACAATCAAAAATTACCAGATATGTGAAAGAAAAAACCCAGGAATATATGAAAAAAATCACTCAATGTAAACAAATACACAGATGATCCAGATGTTGGAATTAATAGACAAGGATTTTTAAGTTACAATGATATATATGTTAAAGAATTTATAAGGGAAAAAATAGTCAAATGGTAGAGGAATAGGAAGTTTCTGGAGAGATTCTTAAACTGTAACAAAAGAGCCAAATAAAAATTCTACCACTAAAAAAATATAATATCAAAAATAAAAAATTCACTGAATGGTTTTGACAGCAGATTGGAACCAACAGAAGAAAGGATCAGTAAAATTGAAGAAAGGACAATAAAATCACCAAAATTGAAACAAAGTGAAAAATAATTTGAAAAAAGAATGAAGTGAGGCACAATGACCTGTGGGATGGTATTAAGCAGGCTATCATAAATGTAATTGAAGTCCCAGATGGAAAGAAGAGATACAATAGTGCATAAAAACTACACAATAACTACAAAGAAAATAAAATACTTAGGAAGATACTTAACCAAGGAGATGAAAAATCTCTACAAGGAGAACTGCAAAACACTGATGCAAGAAATCATAGATTATACAAACAAATGGGAAAACATCCCATGTTCATGGATAGGTAGAATCAACATTGGTAAAATATCCGTATTTCCCAAAGTGATTTACAGATTCAATGCACTCTCCATCAAAATACCAACATCATATTTCACAGAAACAATAATCCTAAGCTTTATTTGGAATCAAAAAAAGAGCCCGAATAGCCAAAGCAATCTTAAGCAAAAAGACCAAATCTGGAGTCATCATATTACTGACTTCAAACTATACCACAAGGCTATAGTAATCAAAACATCATGGTGCTGATATAAAAGTAGAGACATATGCCAATGGAACAGAATAGAGAAACCAGAAATAAAATCATGTACCTATAACCAACTCATCTTCAACAAAGCAGAAAACAACATACACTGGGGAAAGGAAGCCTTATTAAACGAATGGTGCTAGGAAAATTGGATAGCTACATGCAGAAGAATGAAACAGAATCCTTACCTCTTAGTATACATAAAAATTAATTCAAGATGGATAAAAGACTTAAATGTAAGGCATGAAACTATAAAAATTCTACAAGAAAACCTAGGAAAAACTCTTCGAGACATTGGCCTAGGCAAAGAATTTATGACTAAGGCCCTGATGGTAAATACAGCAATAACAAAAATAAATAAATGGGACTTAATTAAATTAAAAGGCTTCTGCAAAGCAAAGGAAATAGTCAACAGAGTGAATACACAACTTACAAAAAGGGAGAAAATATTAACAAATTATGCATCTGATAAAGGACTAATATCCAGAATCTACAAGGAACTCAAAATAAATCAGCAAGAAAAAAAATGAACAACCCCATCAAAAAGTGGGCAAAAGACATGAACAGAAGTTTTTCAAAAGAAAATAGACAAATGGCTAACAAACATGAAAAAAAAGCTCAATGTCACTCATCATCAGGGAAATGTAAATTAAACCACAATGAGATAACACCTTACCCCTATCAGAATGGCTCTTATTAAAGTCAAAAAACAATAGATGTTGGTGTGGATGCAGACAGATAGGAATGCTTATATACTGTTGGTGGGACTGCAAATGAATACAACATCCATGGAAAACAGTATGGAGAGTCATCAAAGAAATAAATGTAGCCTTACCGTTTGATCCAGCAATCCCACTACTTGGTATCTACCCAAAGGAGAAGAAGTCATTTTATAAAAAAGATGCCTGTACTCGAATGTTTATCACAGCACAATTCACAATTGTAAAGATGTGGAATCAACATACATGCCCATCAATTCATGAGTGCATAAAGAAAATGTGGTATATATATACCATAGAGTACTGCTAAGCCATAAGAAGGAATGAAATAATATCTTTTGTAGCAAATTGTATGGAACTGGAGACTAAGTGAAGTATCTCAGTAATGGAAAAACAAATATCACATGTACTCACTAATAATTGGGAGCTAAATGATGGGCACATATGGGCACAAAGAGATGTAAAGGACATTGGAAACCAAGAGGGGGGAGGTTGGAAGGGGAGTGATAGGTAAAAAATTACCTACCTATCAGGTACAGTAAATACTATTCTGGTGGCAGGCACACTAAAAACCCAAACTTAATCTTTATCCAAGGTATCCATGTAACAAAAACATTTGTACCCCTTAAAATTTTGAAATGAGAAAGACAGTAGGCACCAGTGTCATCAAACAAGGGGACAGACCTAGGTACCCAGAGAGGTATCCTCATACTCATCAAGCTCATGAAACCATAATGGTAGATCCAACAAAATGCTGACTCATCCATTTACCTTCAGAAATTCAAATATCAAGTTTAACAGAAGATTCAAAGTGTCAAACCAGCATATTCCTTCTCTTTATGGAAGACCACAGGTCTTGATGACTAATGGATCCAGAGCAAGAGAATTTAGTTGATCCTGAGGAATATTTCTCAACTGAAGCAGCTTGAGCTTCCTTACCCAGCACAGGGAGAGTCTTGCCAAGGATGCTGTACATGCCAGTCTGCTTGGCCCAGATTCCCTCTCTACTGTCCTTACATGGTCCTGGCTGTGTGTGACTCCCTTTGGCACCACTATCAAGGCTGTTTTGGTCTTCAGAAATATTAACAGAGCAGGTCTGTTTGCTGACTAGCCTTGCTGGCCCAAGAGTCATGCTTCCTCTTTAAGCAACTATTTATCCCCTCTGATTTATTACATATGACCTTTAAAGTTTAACTCTCAAAAAGAAATAAAGACTGAAAAAAATAAAGTTTAACTTTCCAACAGAAATCTCATATCAACTTTTGCCAAGTGTTTCTGAGTTTCTAAGTTGGCACTTCATCATGGCCTCCAGGAATGACAATAATCTGGATCTGCATTATAGTGGACACAGTAATCATGGAGAAGAGGGAGCAAAAGAAGCTGTTAACACAGAGTTAAATGCATAATGCAGAATTAGATAAGAGTTGACCAAAAGAAAAGGAAAGTGAACAGATTTTAGAACCAAAAGTTGTTTTGCTAGCACCAAAATCATACTCAATACCAAAATGTCTTGCCCTCCAGAGACACTCAGAAAACATTTGTGGAATGGGAATAGAATGAGAGCCGAAGCTCCATCAGGTCAGGTCTTATAAATCTTCTACAAATTCCAGAAAGTACTCAAGTTGCTCACCAGCTCCATGGCAGGGAGCACTGGTTAAAGGTAAGGGAGGTCCATAGATTCTGTTGGAGTAAAGAAAGTTGGGGTAATAGATGGGTATATGTAGCTTAAAATTCTTTGAAGGCTCAGAGCCATCTCAAACAGAGAATTTTTATCAAAGGGTTAGTTATCACTCAGGTTTAACTAGGTCAATATGAACTATTTTGCTATTTATTCTAAACAGTTCCAAGAGTACATATTTCCAGATTCCAATGGTGCCTTTACACATCTTGTCCATTTATATCCAATTCTGAAATATCTGTCCCTGTTTTACAGATTAGAAAATAGAGGTTGAGAGAGCTAAATAACTTTCCCAAGCTCACACAGTTAATGGCAGAGCCATGAACTTGAGCCATGGCAATCTGGCTCTAGTATTCATACTCCTAATGGCTACATTACATCTCTTCTCACACTGTGCCAGGTTTCAGGATCTCAGATCCATAAACATCAAGCCAGACTGAAGCAATAGAGAAAGATCTAAGGAAACTATAAAGCAAGGCCAAGGTCTGTTTTGCTCTGCAGCCCTTTTACTAAGTGGACCCAGTGGCCTCTGCCTCCAGAACCTACCCCAAGATCAAAGCCATCTCACTTATGTGTTCTGTGCCTGACACGGCCAGGGCTAGGCCAGGCCTCTGGATATTGCTCCAGACTATGTACAGGAGCAATGAAGGAAAGATGCAGTTTGTCTGTCTTTGATATCATGTCAGCTTGTAAATTTGAGGTCCCTGAGCCACTAAGATAAAGTTCTTTTTTCTTAGCACACCTAACTTGGCAGATGCGAGTACTATAGCTGAACAGATGTTTTCCCTGGAGAATCTGTTTCCAATACCTTATGATAAAGGATCACCTTCAGAGAATAAACAAATGTACATATGTGTGAGCTCCAGCAAAACAAAACCATCTATTTCAGATGAGAGACAACAAATGCTCTACGCTTTAGGAAATAGATATCAGACAGGCTGGAAGTCACTCAAGAATTTATTTTTAAGTGTCATTTCTATTTGGGGTTTTTCGCTGTCCCTCCTTGCTTTCAGCAATTGCAATTTGAAACATTAATTCTGGATTTTATTGTTTATTTCCCCAAATGTAGTTTGAGTCAAACTGACAAAAGATACCTTTATAAATTGAGTATGCTAAATGTGCTTATTTAACATATTCTGCAGTGCTTGAATTTAAACCAGGCAGAAAGTGGGTAACCAGTATATAGCAATGTTACTTTTTCTAAACACTTTGTTATTTTTTTCTATTGATTTACTGTTTTGCTGATTTTTTTAATCGCCAAATTATTCCCAGAGATACCAAAATGCCCATGTAACTCCTTTCAATGTTTACAAATGGTTATAACTGATCAAGCTTATCTGTCTCTGAAGCATATTGTACAGTTACTAACATCCTTTTGTGGAATAATGCCATTTCATTCTTCACTTACACTGTCCACTGAATCAATATTTACATGATAACTATTTCTTACTGTCATGAGTGTCTATGAATAAGGAAAAGACAAGTGGGATGTATGTATTACATAGTCAATCCTAAATTTAAATTAGCTACATGTGATAAGCTAAATAATGGTCCCAAAAGATATGTCCACATCTTAATCCCCAGAATCTTAATGTTGCCTTATATGGCAAAGATTTTGTAGATATGGTTGGGTTACAAATCTTGAGATGGGGAAATCATCCTACATTATTCAGAAATATCCTTATAAGAGGGAGCCAGAGGGAGATTTCATATACATAGAAGAGGAGAAGACCCACATGACCACAGAGGCAGAGCTTGGAGGGATGTGGTCACAAGCTAAGGCATACCAGCAGCCACCAAAAGTTGGAAGAGGCAAGGAAGAGAATCTCCTCTAGAGCTTCCAGAGGGAGCAGAGCATGATTCTGCTGATATCTTGATTTCAGGCCAATAAAACTGACCTTGCAATTCCAGACTCCAGAACTGTGGGAGAATAAATTTCTGTTGTTTTAAGCCACCAAGTTTGTGGTAATTTTTTACAGCAGTTCCAGGAAACTATACATTATGTCTCTATGTGTTACATATAAACCAGTTATTTGGACCTAGGTGCATTTATCTGTAAATACAATATTATTATAGATGCACTAGCTACATCACCATGTTGGACCACAAAGCCCACATATACTGAATTATACTATATAGTATATTATATTCAAAGGGTTTTCTTTTTCTGTCTCTAGCAAGAGAAGAATCAAAAACCACTTTGGTGTCCCTGAAGGTAGTGTCCTTCCCTTAGGAGGTGTCCAGGAGTTCAGAGGCCATAGAAAATGGATGTTATCATATATACTATATTGTGTTTTGAAAGTTTAACAGTAAAAGATGCCTAACTTCCAGACTATGGATCCCCAGGGAACAAAGAGGAATGGTAGTACAGGCCTCATTAGGTAATGGATGACTAAACCAGTGCTGACCCTCTAGGGGCCAATTTAAACCTTGCGGAGGGCGAGATTATGAATGTGTATGAAGTGCAAACAATTATCATAGGGTGCGCTTGGTTAGCTCCATATTATGATAATGGCATGGTCTGCCCAGAAGGGATCATGGCGTCCCTTTTCAGAATCTGATCACCAAGTCCTCACTGCATCAGTGGATAAACATCCCCCCATGGACCATGCAGGATGAGTGTTCAACAACAACATGTTATGGCTTCCAGAAGCATGGGTGGTAGTACAATGATCAGGCCCAGCTTTCTCTCCACTTGAGTATGAAGGCAAGGCTGACTCCCACTGGTATGTATGCCCTTGCATTCCCTGACTATATGTCAGAAACAAGGGAGTACAAAGAAAAAGAGAGGGTCATGGAAAAGAGAAAGAAACTGAATTTCCAAGGAATGCAGTCTTGAACAATTAAATGGAAATACGGGTTGAGTATCCCCAATCCAAAAATCCAAAATTTGAAATGCTCCAAAATCCAAAACTTTTTGAATGCCAATATGACTCTGCAAGTGGAAAATTCTACACCGGATGTCATACGATAGGTCACAGTCAAAATACAGTCAAAACTTTGTTTCATATACAGAATTATTAAAAATATTATATAAAATTACCTTCAGGCTGTATATATAAGATACATATGAAACACAAATGAATTTCATATTTAGACCTGGGTCCCATCCCTAAAATAACTCATTATGGATATGCAAATATTCCAAAATCCAAAAAAAAAAAAATCCCAAATCCAAAACATTTCTAGCCCCAAACATTTCAGATAAGGAATACTCAATCTGTATATAAAAATATGTCCACATTTGTACCATGTTTATAAAGTATATCATGGTACAAGTGTATCACGGTTGTGAGTTACAACTACTAACAAAAGCAATAAAATCCATTGAGGTTTTATAGCTATGGAAATAATACTAAAGGAAAAATGCATTCTAATTGCTGGTAACATCTCTGGGAACACACCTCTCTTTGATTAAGTAATGAAATAGGAAAAGGGAATGACCCTCTTGGCATTAATATCTTGTTAACTATTAATCCTTAAAATCCAGATAAGATTTATATGTACCTCTCTAGATCAATCACTGCCTGCCAGGGTAAGGGGCTCCACACATTCCTGTCATCTGTTGGTAAATAGAAATCACCTGCAAAGCAAGGGGTGATGAGTCAGGAACTCTCTTTAAAGTTCACTATTTTCTGGCAGGCCAACTTGCTAACATTCGGTGGGAACATGGAAGGAAGGGATCATCATCCCCATATTTGTCAATTTTTTTACCCTCTGTAAGTGTTTCTCACTCCTTCTACCAGCTGAGGCACGTCCATTTCATAAGTAATGAACAAGAAAGAACACAATAGAGAAAACTGAACCTAGGACAGACCAGACGAGAAGGACCATATGGTATACATAACACAAGCAGCTTAAGGTCTAGACACAATTATTGACACCATTAAGATTAAGTTTTTTTCCAAAGAAACCTTAGAATCATAGCATAGCCAGTCAGGTTCTTACATTCACAAGAAAATAATGTTAATAATAACAATAGCAAGAAGCTCATAAAATTCTATTCGTCCTTACACCACATATAAGCAATCCATGCATAACAACTTTATAGAATTAATCAAATGTATCTGCCTAAGGCCATCTAGTTCCTCTTTTATTGTATTCACTTTCGCTGGTTTTTAATCTGGCCTTCCTATAAAAATATTTTTAACTCATTTTTAAAATGACTGTGAATTGGATAGAGAGGTAAAAAAGGAGACATACCACGAACAGGGAAGCTAAAATACTGAATAATATATAAAGATAAACTAAAATGTAAATGATGTTATAATTCAAAAATCAACTGATTCAATGGGGAGATGGTTTTGAGAAGCAAAAAAACCCCAGGACATCTGGGTTCTCATTTGCAAGCAAGAGAATTGCCCATACTTGGGGGCGCTTACAGCAGAGAAAACCAGAGGAAATTCTTGGAAACCACACTTAGCAGGGTCTGGGAACCCTGCTGTATGGATATAGACAGCTCCGTCTATGTGGATAACCCTAATCATCATGGTATAACAAGGCTAGTATGGGTTTGGCTGCTGAGATACATTTCAGGCTGTATTTTTTTTTTTTTGTAGGAAAGGACACGCCTCTGATCACAAACGTCACAATAGGCAAATTTTGTGACAAGCTACTTTGGCATCTAAAAGGGCTGCAGAAATTCTCAGTCAGGGAGCCACACCACAAATAACCCTAACCTTAATTCTAAATTTGAACACCATAAATAAACCCCTTATTTTCTGGAAGGTGCCTCATACCATCTGAGTCTCTTCACCTCAACAATCATGATTGAAGGGTATAAAAGAGCCATATCTTTTTATTATCTACAGGGCCTTGTTGACATAAGAGTGAGTCCCTCTCCACCTAAAACTCTTAGCAATTGTGTTATGCAAGATCATTGGTGTGGCTTTTGGTAAACTTTGTTGGGTTTAAGTGTCCCTCAAGTGGATGAAGTAATCACCCAGGTTCCTCAAAGTCCCCACTTTTTTCCAGATTCTCTTATCAGGCTCCAACAAAGCCACTTTTCAGTGGCAGAAGCCCTAGAAATGTTATTGCCGGGTCATCAAGGATGAAAAGAGAACAGAAATGCAGGAGTGGGTGGTGTTTTCACACCAAGAAATTGCTGAAGCCAGCTTCACACAGTCAAAAGATACAAGGTTGCCTGTACACTCAAAGGGAACATGCAGCTTAACTCAGACAGTAAGAGGTCTTACCTGAAAAAATAAAATAAAACAGTAAAAATCAGTATCAGCCATGGTAAATAATGATAGTGATAATAATGATTATAATAATAAACACTCTCATAGTACTATGTCTCAAGCATTGTTCTACCTACTTTAAACATATTGATCCATTTAATTCTTATAAGATGCCTATGAAGTAAGTACTAGTATTAATCCCATTTTACAAATGAGGAAATGTAGCTAAAAAGAGGTTAAATAACTCACATAACTAGAAAATATTCACAAATACTTTTTATCCAGTACTCAACAAATTGCTATTGAAGTACCACAGCCCAGAGGCATGGATGGGTGTGGGGGTATAGGCTGTCCAGGTTAATTTAGAACATCCTCTTATGAGGTAAAAGGAAAACCAAGTTTATTGACTGTATGGAAATCTATGGTGGCCACAGTGTCTGGGCATTCTTCTTGTCTGATAGCTATTCAGTCAACAAATCCTTGATTGTTTGCTATGGGCAGACACTATACTGAACCTGAAGACACACTACTCTGAAGCAAACTGATGACTATAATTGTCTCTTTCTAAGTGATCACCTTAATAGTCATGACTGGTTGCAAAGCACAAATACTGCTATGTTTGTGTCCCTTCAAATTCATGAAACCTAATTACCAATGTGATTATGTTAGGATGGGGGGGCAGTGATTAAGTCATGAGGGCAGAGGCCTCATAAATGAGATTAGTGCCCTTATAAAAGAGGCCCCAGAGAGCCGCTGTGCCCCTTCTGCCATGTGAGGATATGGCTAGAAGTTGCCATTTATGAACCAGGAAGCAGGCCTTCACCAAGCACAGAATTTGCTGACACCTTGATCTTGGACTTCAGCCTCCAGAATGGTGAGAAATAAATTTCTGTTGTTTAGAAGCCACTCAGCCTACGGTATTTTGTTATAGCAGCCTGGACTAAGACAGATATTAAAAAGAGTACGGCTATTATTAAAAACAAGAATTATCACTTGAATTCCTGATGGAAAGAAACTTTAACAAAGCCCTCAGAATCTTCCAAGCATACTATTCGTTTATTTGGTTCTTAAAACCACTTTTATTTAAAAAAAAAAGATACTCAGGATGTGTGCACACAGAGGGATGACCATGTGAATAGGCAGCAAGCCAGCAGCCAAAGGCAAGCCAAGGAGAGAGGCCTCAAAGGAAACCAACCCTGCTAGTGCCTTGATCTTTGACTTCAGCCTCCAGAACTGTAAGAAAATACATTTCTGTTATTTAAGCCAAAAAAAAAAAACACCGTTATAAAACCATGTAACTATTAAAAACTAAAGGTTAGTATATAAGCCTTAGCATGGATGGAACTTATAAATTTCTAGAACAAATTACTTCAGAGTTTATGGATTAATGATACTCTATTCCTTTTCCCTCAAATTCATATTGAAACATCACTATTTTAAACAGGTCAACAAAAAAATGTAGACAAAAAAAATCAATTTGATCAGATTCAGAGATATCTAGCCTAGAATTTTTTAAACTTTTTATTATGGAAAATGGCCAGCCTATACAAAGTAAACAGACTAGTGTAATAAATCCAATGTATCCATCATTCAGCTTCAACAACTACAGCATTCTGTCATTATCGTTTCATCTTACACTCCCTTCCATTCTCTACTCAATTATTATTTCTATACAAGTTTTTATAGAAACAAAATTTATATACATTGGAAAGCAAAAAATCTTAACTTTATAATTTTGACAAATACAACATAATGACAAATATAATGTGCCCATGTAACCCACATTCCCTATCCAGATATAGAATACTTTCATCAATTTATACCCCCAACCCAGAGACAACCATTTTTCTGGTTTCTTTTTTCTATACCATAGATTAGTTTTACCAATTCTAGGACTTCATAAATAGAATTGTGCAGCATATGGTCTTTTTACTTTTTTGTGTCTGGGATCTTTTACTTGGCATAACGTTTGTGAGATTCATCCACAATGATGTGTGCATCAGTAGTTCCTTCCTTTCTTCCCCCTGATTATTTAATAGTATTCCACTGTATGAATATACCACAATTTATTCATCTATTCTTTTAAAATTAGACATTTAATTCATTTCAAGTTTTTGGGTATTATAAATAAGGCTGCTATGAACGTCCTTGTAATTTTATTTTGTGAATATGCATTTTCATTTTGGGGGTTAAATATCCAGAAGGGGAAGTCCTAGGTCAAAGAGTAAATAAAAGACTATTTAATAATATATAAGTTAATTTCCTAGGTTCCCACAAGTGACTTGAAAGTGTTTCTTTTGACAAAAACCAAAACATCCTTTTAGATCATTTTTCAGGTTAGAAAGTGTCCCTCAAGAATACAACTTTGCAGTGCTAGGTATCGATATGATGTATGAAGACAGTACTTGCTAATTAAAAATAATGAAATAGTTCTCTAATTTGTGTGTGAAACCTAAGTAAATCGTAGAGCCCCATGTGACCCAGTCCTGCCAATATTACAAATTTCCTTTCTCCGTTGTCTTTTCCCCTTGATAACTCCATTTATTTTGGTGCTACATATTAAAAAAACTTCATAGAAAATTATTTTAAATAAATGAAACCCTAAAAGTAAAGAATGAATAAGGGAAAACAAACTGTTTACATTCATTCTTCTTCAATAAAGTTCCAGAAGAAAAAAGAAACACAAAAGCAAACATGAACTGCAAGGTAACTTATCTGTAATTAGCAAAATAATTTGTCTTTTCTGAGCCAATTGTTCAGAAAGAATTAGACAAGTATTGTTTTACTAAGATAGTACACCTGACTGCCCTTATATAAATAATAATAATTCAGTCTTGGTTTTCCAGGTTTACTGAGTTCAAGGAATAATCAAAGGTCTTTGTTACAATCAAGGTAAGGTTTAGGGTGGGTGAATAAGGTCAACTTTCCTCCAATATTACTGCACTGTCCTTGTCCCCTCACCATCTTTAAAGTATCTACAAATAACTTGGAGAGCTTGTTAAAAATACAGATTCCTGTATTATGTATATGTATTTAACCATTCTTATAGAATCAAAAACTCTCTGGTAGTTAAGCTCAGGAATATGTTTTTTTGTGGCAAAATCCCCAAGTGACCCTAATACTTATAGGGGATTGCATTTTGAAAAACAATCTTCATATAAGCTTTCTTTTTCCTTTTTTTTATTTCAGAATATCTTTCTTTCTTTTTAAGAGATAGGGTCTTGCTTTGTCGCCCAGGCTGGAGTACAGTGGCATGATCATAGCTCACTACAACCTCAAAGTCCTGGGCTCAAGTGATCCTCCTGTCTCAGCTTCCTAAGTAGCTGGGACTACTGGTACAGACCACTACACCTGGCTAATTTTTGAAATTTTTTGTAGAGACAGGATCTCATTGTATTGCCCAGGCTGGTCACAAACTCCTGGCTCAAGCAATCCTCCCACCTCGGTCTCTCAAAATGCTGGGATTATAGGCATGAGCCACCACGACCGCCCTTATATAAGATTTTTTACCACTCCACTATACCCCCAATTTGCAATATACCTCCTAGCTTTCTTGCTTTGATTCTACTTTTCCAGCATGGTAAGATTTGAAGGACTACGATTTGGGTGTTAGCATAGAAGAATCAGAAAGAAGGGGTTTAGTCCTAGACAAAAGAATCTTCTATGTCACTCAATTTGGCTCACCAGGAGTTATATTGGAATAATAGTAAAAGGAGCATACATTTGCTGGGCCTTGTCCACTGGCCAAATGTTTCCCTTGGGAACCTGTTCTGTGGAACAGTTGCAGGGGTGTGTTGAATTGGGATGAAGCTGATTGTGGTAGTAGAGAATTTAATGAGTTCAGGTTAGGGGTTCTCACTATTTCTAGACCCCCATACATCCTGAAATCAATTTAGAATTGGCCCCTCCACTTTGCCTTCCACTACTTGCCCTCCTCTACTCCCTTTCAAGCATGATACATAATCATCTAGAAGAGGTAAGACTTTACTACTTAGTGAAAAAAAATCTTGGGGGTACAAGAACAGCTAGCACGTACAGTTGTACACAACTCCAGGTATCGTATATATGCATAGGTGCCATGTGGAGTTGTGTGGTTTACAATCTGCACAGCCACCTATGGTGCACAAGATTATATATATTAGGGAACAAACAAGTACAGAGTCTCATTAAGTTATACTAGATTGGCATAGCTTAACTTATTAATCATGATCTTCTCTCATTTATTTTAGCCTCGATACTTACATTTAGACTTAGTTTATCAGTCCTTCAACCCCATTGCTCCCTATGCCCTCAGCCCAAACCTGAAAATTTCTCTTCTAGCTCCCTCCCTGTCTGAGATTCAGGTCCATTCCTTCAATTTAGCTTCTCTTAGCTAAAAGATATCTTGATTGGGCAATTTGCCTCAAGTTTTAAATTCCATGAATTTCTGTAAAATTATTTTTCTCTGCTCATTGGCCAATGGAAAATGTTTGTAAGAAACCAGATCCAATTATCACAAGTAGTCATTTTTATTCATTTCTCCTCTTCCATTGCCTTGTAGTTTAAACATTAAAGGTTGTACTAAGGGGTTTAGCCTCTAATACAGTGAAAAAATATTCCCTATTATCACGAACCATGGCACACATAGTAAAAAAACATGGGCAATAATGGATAAACTGAATGTGGACAGAATATAGCCTAGGCCTCAGTTTTCTCATCTATAAATGAGATGAGAAAAAGTAGGTCTTAAACCTGACTGTTCCATCAGAATCCCCTGGCGATACTCCATAAAATATAGGTTATTAGTCTCCAACCTCAGAATATTCTGGTTTATTTTGTGTAGGGATAAGACCTGGGAATCTGCATTTTAAAAAATACTCCCTACCAGATATTTGTTCATACCATATAAAACATGTACTTGTAAAAGCAAAGCAGGTAAGTTCCAACTCCAGTAAAAATGGAGCAAACGTACTCCATCTTATCTACTGAGCTGATTATAACTAAGAACCCTACACAAAATACATAAAGCATCTATCTCAACGCTCTGAAAATATGATAAGAGCAGGTAGACTGGATATAGAATTCAGTACTCAAAGGACAACCCAGCAATGAATTGCCTGTTTTGTTTTTTACCCCAGTCTTCTATATCCTGGCTGAAGCTCTGTGGCAGCCCCAAACCAAAACTGCTAACAGACAAATGCAAAGTAAGATTCAAGAGAAGTTCACTCTCTCTAGCCAGAGAAGCAGGAGTGGTGGCCACCGTGAGACAAACCCCTTTTGACTCTAAAGCATAAACAACAGAATAGGAGTCTCCTGGCCCAAACAACATGGAGGTGGTCTCAAGCCATTTTGAGTGCCAGCAAAGAAAGACAGCCCATCCCCCACCGGTACAGCAGAGGCTGCCCCAGTCAAATGGAGGAGCCCTTTTTGATTCTCCCTGCACGACATCAGGCAAAGGTGATATCAGTGGGAAAAGCAGTAACAGCCCCACAGGCTTTTTGCTCCCACTACTTTATCCCACGTTAGGTTCACACATAAGAAGCACATAAAAATGTGGGGAGGCTGAAGCTCTGGGTTTCTAGCCAGACCACTAGGAAAAAGACCTGTGGGAATAAGAGAGAACTACTGAGATGATGAAGCTGGAGAAAGGGATTTTTAAATCTCTATGTAAAGTCCTGGGCTCAGTCCCAAGCTGCTCATGTGTAAAACCAGCTGTAATGAACACAAAAAAAGGCTTTATGAACTCAACTACACCATAGATCACTGCCCAGGTCCCAGACTGGCACCAAGAATGTGCAAAAGAGTGCCAACTAGAATAGCACTGCAATGGCTTTGAAAACTAAATGGAAATTAGAATCATAACTTACAGAACTTGGTTCAAGATTTGCAGTCTAGATGCAACAGGTTTAACTGTCAGCTAAAACAAAATAAAAAATGATATTATCGAAAACATTTTTACAGGACTCATAGCCTCATAATATAGTATTGAATACATCCAAATAAAATTCAAAATTACTCAACATACAAAGAATCAAAAAAATCTGAGAAAATGTCAAGGGAGAAGCTAATCAAGAGAGGCTAACCATAAGGTGACCAAATGTTACAATTACCAAACAAGATTTCCAAGCAGCTATTATGATCATACTACATGAAGTAAGAGTTGACAATCTTGAAATAAATGGAAAGATATAAGTTCTTTTCTGAGAAATCAAAGGTATAAAAATAAACCAAATGAAAATCCTAAAACCGAAAGATACAATAGCAATAAACATAAATTGCAGTAGAAATAAAAAAATTAGAAGTGATCAATAGAAGAAAGGGGAAGACAGAAGAATTAGTGAATTTGATCAAGAGAAATTATGCAATCTGAAATATAGAGACAAAAAAGTTTAAAAAAAATTTAAAAGACCCTTAGAG
Source organism: Lepilemur ruficaudatus (assembly GCA_963574885.1). Classification (NCBI taxonomy): domain Eukaryota; kingdom Metazoa; phylum Chordata; class Mammalia; order Primates; family Lepilemuridae; genus Lepilemur; species Lepilemur ruficaudatus. Next base: position 39,982 of record CAUYRT010015864.1, on the reverse strand, counting down.
ACTTGTGGTACAATACCAAGAGGTATAAGATTCATCTCCTCAAAGATCAAGAAGGGAAGGAGGAAGAGATATGTGAAGAAAATATTTGAATGAATAATGGCTGAAAATTCCCCAAATTGAATGGAAGAAAATTTACAAATCTAAGAAGCTCAGTGAATCAAAAAAGGATAAACTAAAAAAAATCATGCCTGTATACATTATAAACAAACCACTGAAAATCAAAGATCAAGAGAAAAATCTTGAAAGCAGCCAAAGAAAACAATATATTACATATAAAGGACAAAGACCCAAATGTGTGCAGATTTCTCATCAAAAATCATGCACATCACATAACAGCGGAACATAATTTTGAAAGTACTGAAAAAAAAGAGCTGCCTGTCAATCCAGAATTCTATATCAAATGAGAATATCCTTCAGGAATGAAGAAAAAATAAAGATGTTCTCAGATGAAGGAAAACGAAGAGAATTCATCACTAATAGATCTGCTTTGAAAAATTCTTCAAGAGGAAAGGAAATAATAACTAAAGGAAACCTGAAACATAAATAATGATGGACTAGCAATAGAAATCATAAATGTCTCCCTAAATAAAATAAACTATTTTTTGTCCCTAAATTTTGTATAACAATATATTTTTTACAAGCAAAAAACCATACTGCTGTCTCATGGGATTTTCAATAAGTAGATGAAATGCATATGAAAACTTTGTAAAGGAAGGAAAACTAAAATAACTATATACTTATAAGTTTTCTTTATTTCTGTGTTAAATGGTAAACTATTAATGCTAACCAGATTATATAAAGTTTGATGTGTATATTGTATTCTCCACAGTACCATTAAAAAATTGAAAGATATATAGTAAAAAATATAGTAAATAAGTTAAAATGGGATCTAAAAAGTATTAAATGCAAAAGAAGACAAAAATAGAAAACAAAGGTTATGAAAAACAGGAGAACAACAAAAACTAGTAATGAAATGCTACACCAAAATCCAACTATATCAGGAATTACATTAAATGTAAATGCTTTAAACAAACCATTAAAAGGCAGTGATAATTAGATTGCATTTTTTAAAACACATACACACAAAAAACCCAACTGTATACTGTCTACAAGAAACCTACTTAAAACATAATGATATAAATAGATTTAAAAAGAAAGTATAAGAAAAAGACATACAAGCAAATTCTAGTCAAAAGAAAAAAAAAGGTAAAGTAGGTATGTTAATATCAGAGAAAGGAAATAGCAAAGGATGTGAACCAATGGAAAACCGTAACATACTTGTTGACCAGCAGATTCAACATTGTTAAAATGTCTATACTACCCAAAGTGATCTACAGATTCAATGCAATCACTATTAAAATACCAACATCATTTTTCACAGATCTAGAAAAAATAATTCTATGCTTCATATGGAACTGGAGAGGACCCCATATAGCAAGAGGAATCTTGAGCAAAAAGAACAAATTGGGAGGCATCAATTTACCAGACTTAAAGCTATACTACAAGGCTATAGTAACCAATACAGCATAGTATTGGCACAAAAACAGAAACATAGACCAATGGAACATGACTGAGAACCCAGATATAAAACCATCCTCATATAGCCATCAGATCTTTGACAAAGCAGACAAAAACATACACTGGGGAAAAGAATCGTCATTCAATACATGGTGTTGGGAAAATTAGATAGCCACATGTAGAAGACTGAAACAGGATCCACACCTCTAACCACTCACAAAAATCAACTCATGAGAGTTAACAGACTTAAACCTAAGTCATGAAACTATAAGAATTCTAGAAGAAAATGTTGGAAAAACTCTTATAGACATTGGCCTAGGCAAAGAATTTATGAAGAAGACCCCAAAGGCAATCACAGCAACAGCAAAAATAAATAAATGGGACCTGATCAAATTAAAAAGCTTCTGCACAGCCAAGTAAACTATCACAAGAGCAAACAGACAACCTACAGAATGGGAAAAAATATTTGCATGTTACACATCCGATAAAGGGCTGATAACTAGAATCAATATAGAACTCAGGAAAATCAGCAAGAAAAAATCAAACAAGCCTATCAAAAAGTGGGCAAAGGACATGAACAGAAACTTTTCAAAAAAAGATAGACTAATGGCTAACAAACATATGAAAAAATGCTCAACTTCTCTAATCATCAGGGAAATGCAAATCAAAACCACAATGAGGTACTACTTATCCCCAGTGAGACCTTTATCAAAAAGTCCCAAAACAATAAATGTTGGCATGGATGCAGAGAGATAGGAACACTCATACACCGCTGGTGGGACTGCAAACTAGTGTAACCTCTGTGGAAAGCAATATGGAGATACCTCAAAGAGCTAAAAGTAGAACTACCATTTGATCTAGCAATCCCATTACTGGGCATCTACCCAAAAGAACAAAAGACGTTCTATAAAAAATGTGCTCACCATCAAATTGGTATTAACTGACCAACACTTAAGTGCATGTTTAGTAATAACATTCATCGGATGTCACTCAGATGGCAGGGGGGAGGAGGGGATGAGTATATAAACACCTAATGGGTGCGGTGCACACCATCTGGGGGATGGACAGGCTTGAAGCTCTGACTTGGGCAGGGCAAGGGCAATACATGTAACCTAAACATTTGTACCCCTGTAATATGCTGAAATAAAAAATATTTAAAAAAATAAAAAATAAGTAAACATCGAAAAAACCCAAACAAATATACAAGTAAAGGAAGTATATTCTAAATTTAGGTACATTAAAATTAAGAATTCCTGTTCAATAAATACATCATAAAAAGTAAAAGATGAGCCACAAATAGGAAGAAGATATTTGCAGTACATATAACTGACAAAGGGTTAATATCCAGAACATATAAAAATACTCTATGCGTCAATGAAAAAAGAAAAAATAGCAAGCATTTAAAAGGAAGAGATATATGAATGAAAAGATCCCTCATCTCATACATAATCTGAGGATGCTAATTAAAGATACAATGATATGACGTTATATGCCTACCAGATAAACAAAAAATTAAAAGCCTGACAAAGATGATTGCCAGAATGTGGAAAACCAAACACTTCTTGAGTGATTCATGGGTGTGTTAATTAGTACACCCACTTTAAAAACAATTTGACATTACCTTGTAAAGTAAAAAATGTGTATACTCACCAAAGAATACATACAGTATATTCTATTTATTAAACGTCCAAAAACATGTTAAGTGAAATAAAATTTTGTTTAGGAATGCATACAGATTTTGGTAAAAAGAAAAAACAAAATAAGGGAACGGTAAACCCAAAATTCAAGATAGTAGTTACTATTCGGGTTCGGGTAAGGTATGAAGGGATCAGGCAGGAGCACTTGAAGAACTTCAGGGGTTTGGATAATAGCCTCTTTCTTAAGATGAGTTAGAGGGTACATGGATTATTTTACAATTCTTTAAACTGTACGTGTTATATACTCTTCTATGTCTATGAAACGTTTGATAAATATAGCACTCATGAATGGAATAATTTTTCTAAAACTGTGCAGTTTAATATGGTAGTCAATAGATACATGTGACTATTTAAATTATTTAAAATGTAGTAAAATTAAAAATTAAATTTTTCAGTCATACTGCCATATTTAAAATGCTCAGTAGCCATATGTGGCAGCTGGCTACCATATCAGACAGTGCAGACCTTTCAGCAGCACTATTCTAGAACATTTTAATCTCCTTAGAGACTGTTTTTTATCCATTTTTTATAAAAGGAAACAATTCATTGGTTTTCTGTAAAAAATGTCTCCATAATTCTGTCAATAACAGCAGTAGGAGATGAAGTAAAGATTTACTTTCTATGGATTTTGTTGATCCTCTTGGTTAAAGGAAATGCCACTAACAAATTTGTCAGACTTCATATTTTAGCTCACTTAACTTATCAAGTGCCAACATGAGCTTGACTATTCTTCATCCTCAGGAAGTCCAAGAGTGTTTCCATGCATATATGTTCAGCTACTTGTGCCAACAAGGTTGTGAACAGAATTTCATCTGCTAAAAAAAAAATCATTGTATACAGATTTCAAAAACTGTATGTCCTCCAAGGTAGGATGCATAATTGGACAATGGTCTTCTAAAATGAGATCCATAGGTACTATAGAGGAAGAAGGTCTTTGCCTTTTTCCCACCTTTCTAGACCCTTCACCAAAGCAGGCACTGCTAATCTGAGTGGTATAGATTCTAATACTGTAGTGAGTATCTGACCCTGTATATTAAAGGGTCAACTATATGAGTGTCTTTCTGTTTTTCTTGCCTCCATAGAGCAGAATCTGGCCTTGTGCTCTGGCGCCCTTCCTTTCTTTTCTATCACATATTCACTAGAGAGCAAGTGGAGATGAAATTGTGAAAGGCATTTTCCACAGCTGTTGAGAATTGAATATTTTTCTTTGCAAGAAGTGGTCCAAAGCCTGGTAGAGGTGGTAGTCAGTTGGTGCAAGGTCTGGTGAATACGGTGGATGACAGAGTTTCCAAGTCCAGCCTCTGTAGTTTGAGCAGTGTTGTCTGTATGACATGTGGTCGAGCATTGCCTTGCAAGAAGATTGGCCTGTCTCTATTGATCAATTTTGGCTACTCAATCACAAGCATCCTCATCATTTCATCCAGTTGATTGCAGTAAACTTCCACTGTAATTGATTGACCGGGTTTTATTAAGCTGTAGTGGATAATACCAGCGCTGGACCACCAAACAGACACAATTAGCTTTTTCTGATGTATATTCGGTTTTGGACTGTGTTTCAGCACTTCATCTTTATCCAGCCATTGTGCCGAAGACTCGCAGTTGTCAAAAAGATTTCATTTTTCATCACAAGTAACAATATGGTATAGAAATGGTTTGCCTTTATGTCCTGACAGCAAAGAAAAACAAGCTTTGAGATGATTTCTCTTCTGACGTTTGTTTAATTCATGCAGCACTCATGTATCCAGCTTCTTTATATTGCCGATTTGTTTCAAATGGTCCAATACTGTTAGAATAGTAACGTCAACTTGCTGCTAATTCACGCGTAGCTTGAGATGGATTCACTTTCACTACAGCTTCCAGCTCATCATTATCCACCTTGGTCTCAGGTCACTCACATGGCTCATTTTCAAGATTAAAGTTACCAGAATGGAACTTCTCAAACCACTGATGTACTGTGCATTCATTAGCCACGTCCTTTCCAAACACCTCATTGTTATCTCAAGCTGACTGTGCTGCATTGGTTCCATGGCGGAACTCATATTCAAAAATAACATGTAGGAATTCCTCTAAAACTGATCTATGTGATTAACTGTACACCTCGGTAAATTCACTGAAAATCATTTAATTGTACACTTAAAATGGAGTGTTGGTTGTACGTAGGTACAGTTGGAGCACTATGTATGTACTCTATGGACTACTTTGACAGAGTAGGTTTTTGAATGTAACAAGATAATTCAACTTGAGTGGTAATATATTTTGGGAAATCAGCTCACTACAAATTGTGACTGTAAACATTGTACTGTAAATGTTTTGTAGTTTTCCCCCAATAAAAAAAAAAATAAAACCAAAACTTGGAATTAATTCTGTAGAATTTTTTAGCCTTCCCATTTGCTGGCCACGTGTTTTACTAAAACAGATTACGAGCTACAAAAGGAAATGAGGCAATCTGCTCACCTGCTTACGAATACAAACAATGAAAATAATTTTCACCTCCTGAAGGCCTGTCATGTATTGTGATTTATTCTTGGTGCTTGACGTTAATTATGTAACTTAATGTTTACAGCTTCTTTCCTAGGAGATTGTTCATAATAATTTACAGAAGGAAAGATGAGAATCTTAAATTTTATGTAAATTATGTAGGGTTCAAATTCTAATCAGTAGAACAGCGAGTTTCACTTTCAGGTTTGACTTACCACAAATCTGCAATTTATAACCATACTGCAATTTTGTTTGGCTCCAAAATACCTGACAGCAAAGCTTTTTAGTAGAAAGAAAAGGAAAAGAAAAAAAACTAGTAAATTATAATGAGAACTGTGTGTTACTTAATGTATCAATTATTATACCTTTCTTACACTATCACAGAAAATCACAAGCCAACCATACTATTAATATTAACACACACTAAGAATTCTTTTGGAATACAGATAATGTAATCTGCTGATCACCTTACTGTGACATCTCTCTTCTTTTTTTCATTTTTTGAAACAAAAACAATGACAATTTCTTCAAAAATAATCTCAAAAAGTTTTATAAATACCTTATTTTTAAAACTTATTTCAGATTTACAGTAATTTGCATGTTTGTTTATAGTTCATTTTGTCTTTAGCCTGAGGGTATACAGTCAACATTCTGTTTTCAGAACATGGTTACCTTCATTCTTCCTCAGTGTACTTATATTATTTATTTAAAATACAGTACTATTTATCTGCTTCTGTTTATGTTCTACCATTTCTCCTACCTTCACTATTGATTTGTGTGTGTGCGTGTGTGTGCATGTGTGTGTGTGTGTGCAAGTATTGGCATTTTACAAAGATTGGAAATTTATAAAAGGATATACTCAAATAAGCATCCCTCCTTCATCCGTTTCCATCCATTCCCACAAAATCCTTATAGGGTACTAATCTCATTGGTTGCTGGTTCATCCTTCCTGTGTTTCCTTTTGCACAAGAACATATACATATATTTCGTATATCAACTTTTTCTAACACAAAAAATATCACACTGTCTTAGTCCATTTGTGCTTATAACAAAAAATACCAAAAACTGAGTGACTTATATACAACAGTAAGGTATTTCTTACAGTTCGTCACATGGTAGAAAATGTAGACAGGCTTTCTTGGGCCTCTTTTACAAGGGCAGCATCTATTTGTTCTTAATTAAAATTTGGTAGATTGTATCTTTCAATGACTTTGTCCATTTCATCTAACTTGTTATAAAGTTGTTTATGACTTTATTTTTTATAATAAATATCTGCAATAAATAGATAAATAGCACCTATAGAACTATCACTTACGTCATTCCTGATAAGAAAAATTGTACCTTTCTTTTTTCCTGAAAGATAAAAAATCCAAGTTTATTAATTTTACTGATTTTCTCAAATAATTAGCTTTTAGTTTCACTCATTTTAGCTATTTTTTTCTACTTCTAGTCCATTGATTTATTCCTAATCTTTATTAATTTTTTCCTTTGATTTACTTTAAGTTTAATTTGCTCTTTTTATCCTAATTACATTAGCCAGAAATCGAAGCCAATGGATTGAGGCCTTTCTTCTTTTCTAATATAGATGTTTATTGCTGTAACTCCTCACCCCACGTTAATTTTTATCAGCATCTGACAAAGTATAATAGGTTGTGATTCCTATTCCTTTCAGTTCAAAATACTCCGTCATTTATTTTCTTCTTAAATCTGTGTGTTATTTAGAAGCGTGTTAATTAGTTTCCAAATATTTTTTGATTTCCCATAGTCCTTTTTGTTATTGGTTTCTAATTTAATTACTTTATCATCAACTCACATGCTTTATATGTCCTAAATACTTTCAAATGGATTGAGACTTGCTTTATGGCCCTGAAGGTATGTATCATTGCATAAGGTCAGTGTGCACTTGAAAAGAATGTGTGTTCTGCTATTCTTGGGTGTAGTTGGAGCTTCTATAATGTCAAGTAGACCAAACTGCTTGATAATGATATTCAAATCTATGATTTGTCTACTTGTTTTATAAAGTATTTGGAGAAGGGTATTAAAATCTTCAACTATAGATTGTGAAATTAAATATTTCTGCATTTAGCTGTAACTGTTTTTGCTTCATATATTTTTGAATATTTTCTATTAGCTGCATAAGCTTTTAAGATTGGTAGGTCTCTGTGATGAATGGACACTTTCATCATTACAAAATGGCTTTCTCTAACACTAGCAATATTCTTTGCTCTGAAATCTCTGTCAGTTGATGCTACTATATCCCCTCCAGGCTTTTTCAATTAGCATCAGCATCCTATGCTTTTAATAATTTTTCTTTTGTTCTATATGCTTCTTAATATTTGAATGCATTTCCCATGAAGCATATAGCTAAGCCTTTCTTAAAATCTATTGTTACAAGCTTTACCTTTTAGTACATTTAGAACGTTTACGTTTAATGTAATCTTTGATATAGATTGTTTAATAATTTTGTACTTGTTTCCTATTTGTCTCAATTGCTTTTGTTATTCTTGTTTTGTTTGGTTTTTGATGCTCATTCGAGATTTATTACTTCTGCCTTAAGTCATACAAACAATAACAGACACCTGCATTTTCTATAAAATGCAGAAGCCAATGGCCTAGACAAAAAGCATTTCTGTTGTGCTTTTCAAACATTCCTCTCCCTTTCACAACTTCATGGAATCTGTGTTAGTTTGCTATGGCTGTCACAGCAAAGTGTGACAGAATGGGGGGCATAAAGAAGTGAAATTTATTGCCTTACAGTTCTTTTTTTGAGACAGAATCTCGGTCTGTTGCCCAGGCTAGAGTGCTGTGGCATCAGCCTAGCTCACGGCAACCTCAAACTCCTGGGCTCAAGCGATCCTCCTGCCTCAGCCTCCCGAGTAGCTGGGACTACAGGCATGCGCACCATGCCCGGCTAATTTTTTCTATATATTTTTAGTTTTCAAGCTAATTTCTTTCTAGTTTTAGTAGAGACGGGGACCCGCTCTTGCTCAGGCTGGTCTGGAACTCCCAACCTCAGTGATCCTCCCGCCTCAGCCTCCCAGAGTGCTGGGATTACAGGTGTGAGCCACCACGCCCAGCCTGTTTTATAGTTCTGAAGGCTAGAAATCTGACATAAAGATATTGGCTGGGTTGGTTCCTACCAATTGTTGTGAGGGAAGGGTCTGTTTCAGATCCTAACTTACCTTGTAAATGCTCTTCTTCTCCCTGTACATTCACTTGATAATCCCTCTGTGTGTGCCAGTGCCCTAATCTCCTCTTCTTATGAAGACACCAATCATATTGAATTAGGGCCCAGCATAATGACCTCATTTTAACTCAATTATCTCTTTAAAGACCCTCCTTCAAATACAGTCTCATTCTGAGGTATCAGCAGTTAGTTCTTCAACATATTAATTTTTGGCCTACACAATTTAACCTATAACAGACTCTTTGATTTCTATTATATTTCTGATCTTTCATATTCCTATGGTGCATCCAATGACAGGCAGAAACTCGGTGTGGGAATGTGGTTGAAGAGATCCATGAGGGATCTATGAAACAATGTTGGATGTTCCCTTCAGCGAGAGAGACTTGTACATGCATCATTTTTCCAAAAGATATATGGCCATACGACTTGTTGGTACTTTTCGTCTTTCTCCCTTTTATTAACAACTTCATTGAGATGCAATTCACATAGCATATAATTCGCCCATTTAAACTGTATGATTCAATGCCCACTTCATGTCAGTTCTTCTTTTCCTTGTTTCCTAACTTGCCTTGGTTTAATCAAATTGCAATGATTCCAAATTATATTTTTAGCTGACTAGCTCTAATTTTATATTAGTGTTTGCTTTAAGGTTTATAGTATACATATTTTAACTTGTCACAGTCTACTGATATCAAATTGTATTATATCACTTCACAAATAGTGTAAGGTAAGAGCATTAAAATGGTATCTCTTCATTTTTCCTTTTCAGATATTCGTGCTGTACATTTTACTTTTATATAGCTATAAACCCTGTACTGAATTGTTTTTATTTTTTTCTTAGCAGCCAAAAGCTTTTAAATAAATTTGAATAATAATAAAATTTCTTATATATTGATTTATGCAACTATCATTTCTGGTTCATTCTTTTGTGTAGATCAATATTTCCATATAGTCTATAGGACTGTTTCACATTCCTTTAGTACAATTCTGCTGGTGATGTACAGGGATACTTCCTTTTATTGAATTTTTCTTTAGTGTGCTTTGCAGATATTTACAAATTGAAGGTTTGTGGCAACCCTCAGCCAAGCAAATCTATTGGTGTCATTTTCCAACAGCATGTGCTTACTACATGTCTCTGACAGATATTGGTAATTCTCATCGTATTTCAAACTTTTTATTATTATTATATTATGATGATCTGTGATCAGTGATCTTTGATGTTGCTATTGTATTTATTTTGGGGAACCACAAACCATGCCCATATTACATGGCAAATAATAAATGTTGTGTGTGCTCCAGCCATCCCCTCATCTTTGACCCTCTCCTTGGACCTCCTTATTCCCTGAGACAGGATGATATTGAAATCAGGCCAATTAATAACCCTGCAATTTCCTCTAAATATCCAAGGGAAAGAAGAGTCACGTATCTCTCACTTTAAGCCAAAAAACCTAGAAATGATTAAATCTGGTAAGAAAGGCATGTCAAAAGCCTTGATAGGCTGAAAGCTGAGCATCTGGTGCCAAATGGTTAGCCAAGTTGTGACTGCAAGGGAAAAGTTCTTGAAGAAAAATAAAAGTGCCACTCAGTGAATTCACAAATGATAAGAAAGTAAAACAGCTTTATTGCTGACATGGAGAAAGTTTTCATGATCTGGATAGAAGATCAAACCAGCCACAGCATTTCTTTAAACAAAAGCCTATTCCAGATCATGGACCTAATTCTCTTCAATTCTATGAAAGGGAAGAGAGATGAAGAAGCTGCAGAAGAAAAGTCTGAAGTTCACAGAGTTTTTTTTCATGAAGTTTAAGCAAAGAAGTCATTTCCATAACAAAAAGTATAAAGTGAAGCAGCAGCTGCTGACATAGGAGCTGCAACAGAAAATCTAAGATCATTGATGAAGGTAGCAGCTGCACTAAGCAATAGATTTTTAGTGTAGATAAAACACCTTCCTATTGGAAAAAATATGCCCTCTAGGGGTTTAGTAGCTAGAGAAGAGAAGTCAATGGCTAGTTTCAAAGCTTCAAAGGACAGGGTAAATACTGTTAGGGGCTAATGCAGCTGACAACTTTCAATTTAAGCCAATGCTCATTTACCATTTCAAAAACCTTAGGAGACCTTTAGAATTATGCTGACTCTGCTCTGCCTGTGAGGTATGAACAGAACAACACAGCCTGGATGACAGCACATCAGCATGGTTTATTGAATATTTTAAGTTTACTGCAGAGACCTACTCTTGGAGAAAAACAAATTCCCTTTGTAATATTACTGCTCAATGACAACGTGCCTTGTCACCGAAGAGTTCTGATGGAGATACACAAGGAGATTAGTGTTGTGCCTGCTAACACAACATACATTCTGCAGCCCATAGATCAGGAAGTAATTTCAACTTTCAATTCTTATTATTTAAAAACTGTATTCAGTGAGGCTGTAGCTTCCATAGATAATCATTCTTCTGATGGATCTGGGAAAAATAAATTGAAAACTTTCTGGAAAGGACTCAGCATTCTAGATGCCATTAAAAACAACTGTGATTCATGGGAGGAGGTCAAAATATCAACATTAACAGGATCTTGGAAGAACTTGATTCCAACTCTCATGGATGACTTTGAGGTGTTCAAGAGTTCAGTGGAGAAAAGTTACTGCAGATGTAGTGGAAATAGCAAAAGAACTAGAATTATTAGGTTTGTGCAAAAGTAATTGCGGTTTTGGACCATGAATTTTAAATCATTATAACTAGGCTCAAACACACCTTTATTAATCAAAATAGAAACCATTACAATCAACAGATTTTGCCAACAAGAAATAAGTTTGTTTAGTTCTATAGCATAAAAATCCATGCTTCGGGATTCTACGAATACTTGGAAAGCATTTTCTGCATCTTGCTGGTTGTGGAAATGTTCTCCCTGCAAAAAGTTGTTGAAACACTTGAAGAAGTGGTAGTCAGTTGGTGAGAAGTCAGGTGAATATGGCAGATGAGGCAAAACTTCAAAGCCCAATTTGTTCAACTTTTGAAGTGTTGGTTGTGCCACATGTAGTTGTCATAGAGAAGAACAATTTCTGTTGATCAATGCTGGCTGCAGCTGTTGCAGTTTTCGGTGCATTTCATCAATCTGCTGAGCATGCTTCTCCGATGTAATGGTTTTGCTGGGATTCAAAAAGCTGTAGTGGATCAGACCGGCAGAAGCCACCAAACAGTGACCAGGACCTTTGTTCTGGTGCAAATTTGGCTTTGGGAATTGCTTTGGAGCTTCTACTCTGTCCAACTGCTGAACTGGCTCCTGTCGGTTGTCATATAAAATCCACTTTCGTTGTCACATCACAATCCAGTCGAGACCAATCTTTCGTTGTTGTATACAAGAAGAGAAGACGATTTTTTTGATTTTTGGTCAGCTTAGGAGGCACCCACTTATGGAGCTTTTTCACCTTTCCAGTTTGCTTCCACTGCTGAATGACCATGGAATGGTCGACGTGGAGTTCTTTGGCAACTTCTCGTTAAGTTGTAAGAGGATCAGCTTCCGTGATTGCTCTCAATTGGTCCTTGTCAACTTCCCATGGCCGGCCACTGCGCTCCTCATCTTCAAGGCTCTTGTCTCCTTTTCAAAACTCCTTGAACCACCACTGCACAGTCCGTTTCTTAGCAGTTCCTGGGCCAAATGCATTGTTCATGTCGCCAGTTGTTTCCACTGCTTTATGACCCATTTTGATCTTGAATAAGAAAATTGCTCGGATTTGCTTTTTGCCTAAGATCATTTCCATAGTCTAAAATAAATATAAAATAAATAGCAAGTAATAAGTCATTAGCAAAAAAATAGAGAAATGTGCATTAAAATGATGTATAATATAAACACATTTATTTAAGAATGTATTTCAATATCAAAAGGCAAATTTCAACAATGCTAACACCTCAGTTACCTTTGTACCAGCCTTTAATAGAAGCAGAGCCTGAAGATAGGACTGAATTGTTGCAATCTCATGATAGGATGTTCATGATGATGAATTGCTTTTTGTCAATAAACAATGGAAGTGGTTTCCTGAGATAGAATTTGCTCCTGGTGAAGATGCTGTGAACATAGTCGCAATGACAGCAAAGGATTTAGAATATTACGTAAACTTAGTTGACAAAGCAGGGGCAGAGTTTGAGAGAATCGACTCCAATTTTGAAAGAAATTCTGCTATCAAATGACATCACATACTACAGAGAAATCTTTTGTGAAAGGAAGAGTCAATCAATGCAGCAAACTTTGTTGTCCTCTTATTTCAAGAAAGGGCCACAGCCATCGCAGCCTTTAGCAACCACCACCTGGATCAGTCAGCAGCCATCCACATCCAGGCAGCATCCTACACCACCCAGAAGGATTACGACCTGCTGAATGAATGCTCATTAGCATTTTAGGACAAAATATTTTTTGGTTAAGGTATGTACATTGTATTTTTAGACAAAATGCTATTGCACACCTTATAGTGTAAACATAACTTCTATGTGCATTGAGAAACCAAAACATTGGTGTGACTCATTTTATTGCAATATTTGTTTTGTTGTGCTACTCTGGAACGGAACCTGTATCTCCAGGGTATGCTGGTTTTGCCTTTAGCTTTCATCTGTCTGAGAAGAAAAAGTCTTTTTCTGCCTTTGTTTTTGAACAATATTTTGTCAGGGCACAGAAATCTTGGTTGAGAAGGTTTGTATTATATTTCCATTTTTTTCCTTCAGTTTATTAAAGAGAGTGTTTCATGGTCTTTTCATTTACATAGTTTCCACTGGTAAACTTTTGTGCTCCTTATTTTTGCCCTTCCAAGTCCTGCCTTTTTGCTATGATTGCTGCTAAGATTCTCTCTTTATTATTGGTTTTGAGCAACTTAATTATGATGCTTTTGGTCATAATTTCCTTCTTGTTCGTTGTTTTTGGTGTTTGGAGAACTTCTTTGATCTGTGGTCTTGCAGATTTTATCAACTTTAGAAAAATTTCAGCCATTTTTTATTCTAATATTTTTTTCTGCTCCCACCTCTTCTGGGACTCAAATGCTCACCCCCTTGAAATTGTGCCACTGTTTATTCTTTATTCTTTTTGTTCTTGTTTTTAATTTTCTTTTTACTCTGTATTTCATTTTGAATAGTTTTTTATATTAATAGCTATGTCTTCACCTTCACTAATCTTTTATTTTACAAAGTCTCATCTATCATAGAGTCCATCCCATGTATTCTTCATCTCTCTCATGATAGTTTTCATCTCTAGAAACTCGATTTGTTGTGTTTTTTTTAATATATTTAAAAGTCAGCTTTTTAAATTTTTTTAATATGTTTAAAAGTCAGTTTTAATTGATTGATTTAACTTTTCATGTAGGTCATATTTTCCTGCTTTTTGCATGCTTGGTAATGTTTTCTGAGTTTTTTTTGGGGGGGAGAGGTTATTTTTTGTTTTTTTATCATAAGCCAATCATTATGGATTTTACTTGGTTGGGTGCTGAATATTTGTATATTTCTATAAATAGTTTTAAGCTTTTTCTTGAGACATAGTTAATTGGAAATATCACACCCTCTCAGATCATGCTTTTAAGATTCCTTTGGTGGAACAGCGCAATGCTCATTCTAGGGTTAATAATTTCTCAGTATGGAGGAAGACCCTTCCATGTACCCTAATAGCCCACGAATCACAGAATTTACCAATATGACTGTTAGCAAGATGCACTGTCTTATATGCTTGTCTTGCACTACCAAGTCTTCAGTACAATCCATTACCTGGAAAGTAAGTCAGAAGGTAGGAAAAGTATTTTTCCAGCCTGTGTCATCTTTAGTCATGCATACCCCACAGTTACTTACTGCACACATGGGACTCATTAGTATTATGCCTGGTTCTTCCACTGTGAATTGTGTTAATCCCTTTAATCTGAGACTTTAAGGATCTTGACACTCAAATTTAAGATCATGTGTTTTCTGCTTAAAGGCTAAATGGCCTACAATTATCCTCAGGCGATTTCCTCAGTCAAGTCTAGATTCCATATTCCATGAACTCAAAGTATGCTAATATGAGCTATGCATATACAAATGGTCCTCCACTTACAATAGATTTCGAATTTTTTGACTTAATGATGGGTTCATTGGGGAATTAACTGTGTTTTTGACTTATGATGTTTTTGATTTATAAATGGGTTATCAGGACATAACCCATTGTAAGTTGAGGAGTGTCTGTACTTGTTCATTGAAAATGGAGTTTTTATTTTTATTGTCATTGGTGTAATTTTTTAAGTAATTTTTTGTTAATTTTGGTAAAGTATATATAACATAAAATTTGCCATTTTAACCATTTTAAATGTACAATTCTCTGGCATTAATTACATTCACAGTGTTGTGCAACCATCACCACCATCTGTTTGCAAAACGTTTTCATCACCCATTGTTGTGATTTTTGAGATAGAGGGTACAGCGAAAAATACCCATTTTCTGTTCCCCCCACCCCAACAAAAATTAAGAAAGAATGCTTTCTGGATGAGTGAAAGGGAGAGAAAGGAGGAGGGGAGATACCCAATTTCATTTTCATTCTATGAATTTAGTTTGCACATGGCAAGGTTCCTATCAAGCTATCTCTGCTGTGTATTTTCTCCAATTCTTATAGGTTTGTTGCTGCTATCAGAAGCTATGTGAAGCCTTGAAGTCTAAAAATAACAGCATATCATTTTTATGGGCTACAAAGTGATAAATTCATATCTAGCAATAGGCTGAAAATGACTCTATATAACAATGTCATAAACATACAATCCAGTTCTTTTTTGATATTCCTTTCATCCTTATTCCTAGTTGTTGAGTAAATTAAGTTCATTTCTTCTGGTAGTAATTTGTCAGATTTAATCAATTTTCATAAGATTGGTTTTATGTATACTCCAAGGACTTTATAACTACCAAGTTTTTACTTCATACACCCAATTAGCTAAATTTTGTATTGTGTTTGCTTAATTAGAATTATAATGAAATAATTTTTAAAACATTCTGTGTTTAGAAGTAATATGTTTTTCTAATGAAATTTTAGACTATATTTATTACACTGTAAAATGTCTTGCCATCATTGTAAATAATAGTGAATTAGTAATTAACTGCTCTGTGTGGTCCTCAGAGAAAAATAAAAATGAAAGGAAATGAGAGATCTCTTTAGTGTTTCGTAACTCGATAATTTACTGGAGTTGGGTAAGATTACAAATTAATATTGTATTTCCAGTCATTTGCAGAGAATCTTGCCAAAACCAAGCAATTAAGGGGATGTTTAAATATCATGTCCAAACTTGATAACACAGGCCAAGTTGGACAATAATTGGAGCAGGCAGGCTGCAGAATATTGATCTCGTAAGTCAGGCCGCATTGACAATGTACTTCTGTGGTCAGAAATTATCCCTTCCAACTGATAATTTTCATTTGTTGCCTAACTTTTGTTGGACATATTTCTGCGTGTGTAATTGATAAGAATTAGAATTTCAAACATAGGCTTCGCCTGATTGCATTTGAAAACATAACAAATGTTAATATAAGACTTACCATTTCTAGAATTTCTCAAATATTTAAAGTATTACACAATTCTCACTACTTGCTGCCATAATATAATAGTATAGTTGAAATTACTATTTTTACTTCAAACAGACATTTTATTTTTTTGTTTTGTTTTGATTTGTTTGTTTGATTATTTTAAAAAACTTGGCCAGGTAATGCTATCATGTCTTCTTTTTATCCAGATAAGATAAATGTAAAAAGTATGTAAAAAATGTATATCTTCTCTAGATATATATATATATGTATATATACTGTTAACTTGGTAATGTATTATCAACATCCATTAATTTCAAAAACTGTATATAGATTATCATGTAATGGAATCATCAGTTTTATATTAAAAACTTATTCAATGAAATTAAATATGTACATAAAAAGACATACAGGCCTTGTGTAATTTCAACTTCTATAATCAACTAATTGCAATCTTTTCTTTGATTCCGATCTAAGGTTAAATTTTGTTCGCTGTAAATATTTCAGTTCTTTGACCTGTATTTTTCAAAATTTCTGTTGATTTGAGTAACTTCATGAATGGGACGAGGGAGAAACCTTTAAATGTTTTCTGTTGACTTCTATCAGTCTTATTTCTATAATCTCCTATTAAGGAAGACTCATGGCAAAACATTCGTGTCAGGTATAGATTTTAACTACTTTGATCCAGTAATAAAGTTGGAACTCGATTTTTATTATTACTATGAATCTAAGAACAAGATTTAGTTAAAAAGAACTAGAATAAAATTGTGTTAAACATACATTATGAAAAAACTCTGCATTGTTTTATTTGCAACAAGACAATATTAATTTAATATGTATAAAGCATAAAGCATTCTTCTCATCAGAGTTATTGTAATTTCCAGCAAACCTTTCATTATTCATACAAGATACCCATGAATCTAACAAATGATAAAAATCTGAATATCTCCATCAAACTCAATTTCTTATCTCTTTTGGTCACTATGTTACTGAGTAGGAAACTACTTTTCACTTTTGATTTAAAAATCACGGCAACTTGAACATTCGATAAGCATTGTCATATATTTATTCATGAAAATTTAAAAACAAAACAAAACATGGTTTAGAAATATTTCCCCTTGACTTACATTAGACTAGAAAGCTTCCTTGATTTTTCTGACAAAGTTTTATTAAAAAAAAATCAGTAACCTTCAGCAGACATTCGTCAGGACTTGACAAAGTTTTGATTGAAGAAAGATTGATTCTCTAAAGTTTGAGTGGTCAGACATGCACTGAATGTGCTGTGGTTCATTGCCATATCCCAGAAAGGATTTCCAGCCATTCTCGCCTAATGAGCTTATTAGCAAAAGGCTGAAAGGATCACAGATTGTCTATCAAGGAAGATTGTCAGCCACAAGCTGTTAGCGACTCTGCTGTGATTTATCCACCATGAGTAAAGAACAGAATGGTGCTAAAATGCTGCTTATTATGTCCCACAGCTTGTGCAGTAACACAAATAAAATATGTGGAGCAAAGGTTTAAAGGAAAAAAAATAAGTTCTGAAGAAGAAAATCAGAGGAAATTAGACAGAATAGTTCTTTGCCACCTCCCATTTCCTTTAGTGGCGATTATGGTGCAGAGGAAAAATCAAAGCACCGGCAGCAGTAACAGCCAAAGCCCGAATAGGTCTGTTAAATTCCAACTGGAAAAAGGGATTTTTTTTAAAATTTTAAGAAGTCTGCTTAACTACTGTTAGCAACAGGTAAAACTGACGTTTCTCCTTACAGATAGATTTTTTTTCCATCATACAGATATGTAAAATTCTTCATTTCCCAGCCCCTTCTCATATCAAATGCAATATTTAGAAAGGTGGAACCAGTTATCTTGTTTGCCGTCAGATAAGTATTAATATCTCTGAGCCAAATTAATTTGTTGATAAGAACCTCTGAATTGGTTAAAAATTGGCAGTGCTAACTTTTATGTATTTGGTAATTTTTTTACATCACGTTTATTTGCCATTTTTACACAAAAAACATAATTTCATGGGCATATTTGCCTTACTTGTTAAGTGGGGAAAGTATATAAAATTCCTGTCTAAATAGGATGGAGATTGAATTTTATTGTCAATACCTATTTATTACAAGAGAAAGTAGCTTTAGAAAGTTTTTTTGTTTGTTTTATTATTTTTAAAAGGATTATGAAACTTTTTTTAACGAAAGGACACATTTCTTTGCCTCTGCTTTCTACAGCTACCCCACTGAATTAGTTGATCTGTCATCCTGACACAATTTGGTAGACATAAACTCTTCTATATCGCAATTATGTTAATCATCCTTGGGGCAGAAAGAGTTGACGTGACTGTCTTTGGATCCATTCACACCCTTTACCAGAGGATGTTCTCAGGGTGAAGGAAAGAAGCAGGGAACTCATCTAATTTCTTTGCCAACATGATAAATGAACCTTCAAGGAAAAAATTATTATTTTTCTTTTTTTGAGACAGAGTCTCACTCTGCTGCCTGGGCTAGAGTGAGTGGCGTGGCGTCAGCCTAGCTCACAGCAACCTCAAACTCCTGGGCTCAAGCAATCCTCCTGCCTCAGCCTCCCGAGTAGCTGGGACTACCGGCATACGCCACCATGCGTGGCTAATTTTTTCTATATATTTTTAGTTGACCAATTAATTTCTTTCTATTCTAAGTAGAGACGGGGTCTCGCTCTTGCTCAGGCTGGTTTCGAACTCCTGACCTTGAGCGATCTGCCCACCTCGGCCTCCCAGAGTGCTAGGATTACAGGCGTGAGCCACTGCGCCTGGCCAGAGAAAACTATTTTATATAGTTTATGCTAATGCTATTTCATAGGATTTTTGTCTATGGAAAGTTGTTGATACGATGTCCCTACTAAAAAAAATTCTTATAGCAAATAAATTCAGAATCTGTGGATTTATGAGATACAGTTCTCTGGAAAATGTTATATAATCTGGTGTATGAAGTGGAGGTATTTCATAGACCAAATGTTCTCTGGGGTGTGATGATAATCATTTATGTCATTTAGAGACTTTATCTACTCTTGTTCAGGCAAAATGTGTTTCATGCTGGAAGGAAGGACCTAGGGAGCTCTCCTCAAGTGTCTTGGATTTCATCCTGCTTTTTCTGAAGTCTTGATAATGTATAACCTTGAATTTATTAGCAAAGCATCTCTTATTAGTTTGATTTATTTCAGTTTGAGTTGACATTCAGGTTATTTATGTTAAATCAATACTAAAATGCTGCCTTTATGATGTCATTCCTGGGTGAAAGCAAATAAGCAATGCAATCCCATAGTTTCAGAACGCTGACTGTAATTAATGTTCCTGAAAGAGAGTCCCTCTTCACTGTTGTACATTGATCTTCCAGTCACGTGGAATTTGTTAACCCACAGTCCTGAAAAACACTTCAACTAGGCTTATGTCTATACTTTGTTAATATTTCCCCATTAACCTCTAAGATGTGTCTATAATCTTCTTCCTTCTTGACAATTACAGTGTAAAAGAGCACTCTATACTGCCCTAAATTCCTACTTACACCCTTAACCACCCCAACACCTTACCCCTATACTCTCACTTTCCAAACACGTGAATTTTTCTTCAAATTTAAAATGAGAAATAAGAAAAACTAAGAAAATGCAGGTGAATTTAGGTAATTTGGGTAGAAAAAAATACACAAATGAAAAGGTACATAAGCTTGACTATGTAAAAATTAAAAACTTCTGTTGAAAAGAGCAAATAAGATCCCAAGAACAAGAAATAGAAAAAAAATTATGAGATTTTTAATATGGAGAGTTAATGTTCCTGTTCTGTGAAAACCTCCCACTAACCCATAAGGATATAGACGGATGTGAAGGGACAAAGCATACATGAAAATCATCTAAATGATAAATAAATATCAAAAAATAGAAAGAAATCTTACTTGTGCATTAATACCATGAACTATAGGCTTTCCTGAGAATTTTGCAAAGCCAAACTTTGATTATAACTTTGATGGGGATATTAGAAAATGGATATTTTCGCATACTTTTCCTGGGTATGTAATCAAATCTTTTAAAATTTAATTAGTCAAAATTTTAAATGTGCATCCCTTTTACCAACTGATTTTGAAAATTCTACTCCTAGGATGCATAAACCGAAACAATTTTACAAATATAAAGCATATGCACTGGAATGTTTATAAAAATAATTTTTACAATGATACAAAATTAGAAATGCCTTACATATAAATCAAGCGGTATAGTTAAATATACTGTAGTACAAAAGCAGAAACCTAATGCCGCCCTGTATAATAGTTGTATAACTCTTCATGTGAAAAGATGACCTATTACACTATTAACAAGCTGTGTATCAGTATGTACAGGATGATGACAGTGTGTAATTGTGATATAATTCTAGAAATTGCACACATGGTCACACATATACAAGACAAGCTTGAACACACACAAACGTGAAAATATAAGCTTGAAAATGTGCACCAATATTTCCAGAGACTCTCTGTGAGATTTGTATATGCTGGGACATTTACTGTCTGACTATACATTCTTTTAGTTTTTAGCATTTTTACACAGAAAGTGTGGTCTGGTTTTTGTAATAATGAGGAAAAAAGGCTTTGTTACATTTTGTCCTAATTAGTTTATCAAATTCCCATTTCCTTACTGTCATGTTATATGATGCATATGATGCCTGTAGAAGAGCAGGAGAAAAATGGTTAAATGACACCCACTCCACTCACCCTGCTGTTTTCACTAACAGTGAGACCATGTAACAGTTAACGATGTGACATGTTTCAGTAACAGTTAACCATGTTAACCCAGTAAGAACAAATCTTTGTCAGAAATCTCACCTATAAATATAGTCAATAAAGAGTTTGCATTACATTAGGATGTCAACATCCAAGCTTTTTGTCTTTCGGATGTGAATATTTATAGCTATTATTTTTCCTCTTAGGTATGCTTTTGCTGAAAGACTCTTGGGTCAAGGAAGAGATTAAGGGGGAAATCAAGAGTTTCTTCGAATTCGGGTTTTTTTTAAACCTAGTATCTAACAATACTTCTATCAACATAAAAGAGTGTGCTTTAAGTGCAATTAATATCAAATCTCTAAACACAATTTTCCATAAATTGAGAATTTCCTTCTGAACATGCTTTTGTATTTGGTTAAACTTACTGAATTCTCTTAGCATATCAAATAGTATATATTATATTACTCTTAAGACTAATATGGTCCATTCCAGAGCAGTTTATCTTTATTTATTCTTTATAAACCATTATGGTATGCCAGTAGGTTATTGCTAAAGTAGCCATAATCTATTTGAACAACACAGGTACTGTCTCCACTTTTCCTCTAGCCATTGACAGACACAGCTACTTGATGCCTATTAACTACCAAATAAAGCATCCTTAAGGTGACTATATGAGCATTTCAGGATTGCTTTTAGTATTTATTACTATAATAAGTATTCCTACCTTTATCAGTCAGGGTTCTCCAGAGAAACAGAACAAATAGGATATACACATATATAAGGAGATTTATTTTAAGGAATTGGCTCAAGCAGTTACAGGGCCTGGCAAATCCAAAATTCACAGATCAGGCTAGCAGGCTGGAAACTCAGGTAGGAGTTAGCACTGCATTCTTACAGAACTTCTTCCTTTTTAGAATACCCTGGTTTTTGCTCTCAAGGCTTTCAACTGATCAGATGAGGCCTAGCCACATGATAGAGGCTATTGCCTCTACTTAAAGTCAGCTGATTGTAGTTGTTAACCACGTCTACTAAATCTTCACAGCAATAGCTAGATTAGCGTTTAATTAACTAACCGGATACTGTAGGCTAGCCCAGTTAGCACAGAAAAGTAACCACACTATCAAGAGGACATAAAACTGAAAAAATTTTAATATTTAACATTTGGACCTCAGAGTTACTAACTTTGACATATTGATGTTACCAGGACAAATTTCTTCTCTTAATTTCCTTCACATTAACCTGCCTTTTACCCTAAGAAACTTCACTTTTTAGTTGTTAGGGACTTTATAACTTCAGTGAAAAGGGCAAAAGAATCTACACCTAGTTATTAGACTGCTAAGTGAGGAGGAGGAAGTGGAGAAGACAAAGACAAAGAAGAGAAGGAAGACAATGAAAATGACTAAGAAGAAGGAAGGGTGAGAGGAGGAGGGCTGGAGGACTGTGAGGAGGAAGAAGGGGAGGAAAGGCAATTGGATCCTTTAGGAAAGACAAAGGATGTCAAGAGCTTGCGATTATAAATAATCTCTTGTTCATTTATATGCTTGCAAATTTTAAAAGTATAACATAACACAAAGAGCACAGTAGCTATTAAATTTGGACTCTTATCCAGATGCTTCTCTTAATCATAGTCCAAAACCGCAAATCAGAAACTGCCTCTAATCATTGCACCATATTTATTATTTGATGGTGGTGATGTGGTTGCGTGTATGTGTGTTTAGAGGAAGGGGTGTCCCTGAGTCACGAAAACAAGCAAATTGGTTTTGGCTTTTTTTCTTTTTAAAATCACACATAAAAACAAGACTAAACCCTGTGTTTTTAAATGTGCTATAACTGAACCGATGGTACATGCATCAAAACTATCAACGTATTATTTGAATCAAAACAAGACTAGTTTCATCTGGTCCCCATCTTTGAGTCTAGATGTGTAAACTTGGATAAGATGCAGCCTCTGTGCTTCACTCAGACTCCTTTAGGGACAAATCAGAAGGAAAAACTGACCCACTACATCCATTCACCTAGCGAACATGTATTGAATGGACCAGTAGTCACTATATCAGGTGGCACGTGGCAGACAGATATAATATACCTGAGTTCAATAAGCCTGTAATCTAGTGGTGCAGACAAGCATGTAAACAACTCAGCATTACACCAGGTAGAACAAAATAAAGGCTGTAAATAGAGGTATAATTGCTGCCACTGCACAAAAGAAATAGCATTTAAAATGAAAAGGGGCAGACATCAAGGAGGAAATCTCACAGGGGCTTCAAGGAAAGTCATTGCTGATAGCTAGAGGCAGCGGGGTGGTTGATGAGTTTAGCGGGACAGGAGAAAGAGTATGCACACTTGTTCTGGGAATAGCAAATGCTCCAGTGTGACTATGGATATGCATCAGCAGACACACTAATGAACCTCTTCTCTCCAGCGTAGTTAGATGGTCATTGTCCAGAATTATCTATTCACACCCCTGTACCTCTCCCTGAAGCCTGATCCTTCTGGAGAGCAGAGGATTTGATTTTATTTTAAAATTCTCCCAAGTATGTAGTATGGTGATATACTTTCTTATCAAGCAACAATTCCCATTAGATAACTCACACGGGAACATGCAAAACTGCCCAAAAGCTTCAAGGGCAAATGGTAAACGCTGTCTCAGACCTCCCCTCCTCCATCTCCTTCTTCACCTAGAAGTGAAGCAAAGTAAACCTGTCCAGGCCCTAAAACGTACACAGCAGGAGGTTCACACTGCCCGGACAGCAAGAAAGTAAAAATGTGGACAGGATTATTCTAGAAAGAGAGTTAAAGCTTGACCAAGAAATGTGGGTTTTATGAAATAAAAAGCTAGTAATTAAGTTCCCAGATACTGAAAAAACTTGTCCTTGCTCTCTCCCACTCCCTCTCTAGTATCACGGTTTATAAAGCAAACATCGATTCCATCTTAAAGGAATCCTCAGAGAATTCCTCTGCCCTCCAGGTCCTCCATTGCAGAAAATGTCTGCTGATTTCCCTCCAGAATCAATTTCACTCTGTTCTAGGAACATCCCCCAGATTGCCTTTTAAGACAGCCACCTCCCAAAGCTTTGAAATATATGAAAAAATGAAATCAGTGCTTGGCTGGCAACGAAAAGGAGGGCATGTATAAACTGCTTTAAGGCATGATGTGAGCTCGAGGGTCTGTGGCCCACCAGAGAAATACATTGTTATATATTTTTGCCTTTGCATTAATGAGTTACTAATCTTGCCTTTATCTCCCAGAAATTTATTAACTGTAATAGGATAGCCCTTAAAAACAAATTCTGAGTAGCCAGAAGAGTGATTTGATCTCCAAGAGGAAACAAGGCGCAGCTTCCTCCCTCCTCTTTTCCACATGCCTGCTGTTCAGGTCAAGGTGGAGGCACATCCACCTACAGGAGACACCCCTCTTAGCTGCCCGCTTCACGCCACTGCTCCAAACATAGTCCCACACCTTATTTTTAACACAACTTTGACCCCAGCATGATTGCCATGATATTTTGACAAGATCTTTTGTTAAGGTATCTACTATTCAACTCCAGATAATAGTTTTTCATGTACACCTCTTTGTCTCTCATAATGGCAAAAAAAAGAAAGAAAGAATTACAAAAATAATTTTTCTTTTTAGCTATTCTAGGCTCATTTTCCACATCTATAAGATGAGACAACACACAAAGCCAAAATTCCTTTGGCTCTAACAACCCATGATCTGAAACATGCTAAGCGTTTCAGTTGGTGGCACGGGGAGCTGGAATGACCTCTCGCCCCGCATAACCGTTTAGAGACAACAATAGCTGCGGTTCAAAGTGTAGATGAATGTGATACAACACAAGGTGACATTGTTTCACAGGAACATGCAGATAAGAAACCGAAATCTAAGACCATAGTGCACTATAGAAAGGAGTATCTGTAGAGCAAAAGCACCAGGATTCACAGGCCTGGAGCTAAGTTTGGGATTGGAGGTGCCGGTTGTCTCATATATAAACGTTAAGCAGTTCTTACAACTCTGATTTAGCAAACAGACATAATCATAATGACATTTTCTAGGAATCCTATAAAAGACACAAAGCACAACTAGCCATTTGTGAAGGTCTTCTATTATTTAATGATATTTGAAGTTGACTGTAATAGTCTCAGAATCTGACATACATTAAATCAATATAACAAAGGTGAAATGTAATAAAAATCTAGAACGGATGCGTGGTTTAAAAGTACATACTTATAACCAATCATAGGAGTTCAGTTATTCTGACACATTCTGTTCATGTGTATTAGTGTATGTAAAATCTGCACTAAATAAAGATTTCAACTTGAGTTATGTAGCAAGGGCTAAATATGAGCCAGTCACCTGAGTCAGTACATTAAAGATAGACTCTGTGCAATTACCCACTTACATTTATCAGGGTATGCAAAATAGAGTTTTCCTTCTAATGAAGAGGATTTTTCTTCAAAATGTGTCCAGAATTTAACCACATTTTCTCTATTTCTATTGCTACCACCCTGGACAAAACTACCATATCCTCTCATCCGATTACTACGACAGCCTCCATGCTTCCACCCTGGTCCCCTACACCTATTCACCACACCACAGCCACAGTCACGCTTTTAAAATGTTAAGTCACTCCTCCACTCTCTCCCATCCGTTGGTTCTCACGTTCGTCAATAAAAGCCCAAATCTTTTCCATGATCTCCAATGCCCTACAGCATATGCATCACCCTAGAGTTTGGTAGAATTGTTCTCAGGCCCCACTCCAAATCTACTGAATTATAAGCCCTGGGAGTGGGATCTAGAAATCTATTTTAACAAGCACTCCAGATGCCTCAAATGAAGGCTGAGGTTTGGGAACCATGGCCTTACGGAACCATAAATCCCACCCACCTCTCACACCCTCTTTGACCCCCCTCCTTCCGTGCTCCCTACTGCCTACTTTGCTCAGCTCCAGCTATAACAGCCTTAAACATACCATGCACATCCCAAGTTCAAGTCCTTTGCACATGCTACTACTATCCAGAAAACTCATTTCTCTGATATCTGTGTAGCTTGTTCCCTTACATCCTTTAGGTCTCTGCAAAAATGTCATCTTATAAAGCAGCCTTCCCTGTCTACTCTGTGTAAAATAGTAAGGCCTTCCTCCAGAACTCCCTTCCCTCCTTGCCTTCTTTATTTTTCTCCATTGCACATATTATCCCCTGATATAGAACATCCATCTGTTTATAGCCTGTCTCATCCACTAGCACATAAACTCCGTGAGGATGGGATCTTGGTTATTTACAAATAGCCAGTGTTGATAACATTTCCTAACATGGAAAAGACATTCCATAAATATTTATTGAGTCAGGTGCAGTGGCAGATAACCGTCTGTAGTTCCAGCTACTTTGGAAGCTGAAGCAGGAAGATCACTTGAGCCCAGGAGTTCTCGGCTACTGTGTGCTATGCCTATCAGATGTCCCCCCAGCATCAATATGTTGACCTCCTGGGATCAGGGGACCACCACCTAAGGAGGGATGAACCAGCCCAAGTCAGAAATGGAGCAAGTCAAAACTCCAGTTCTGATCAATACTGGTATCTCGCCTGTGAATGGCAACCACACTCCAGCCTGGGCAACATTGCGAGACCCCATCTCTAAACAACAACTATGTAATCTATACACATACACACACACACACACACACACACACACACACACACACACCAATTAATTCAGTTCCTGAGAAGGTATACATAAAGACCAGACCAACTTGTGCTTGCAACTTAAGTACCTACAAAAAGTTCCCCTTTCTAAAAGTCTACTTCCCTGCAGCTTTCCTATACCATAGATTCTTACAGCATTAAGAATTGAGTGTTCCTAAAGACCTTAGTAAGGGAAAATGTATGTTCACTAGCTAAAATATCACAGATATGTTTACCTAATTAAACTCATTACCACTGTGTGCCTTAGTAAGCGTCGAAGTCTGGAGGTAATAGTAGCATGTCCTGTTCAAAGATCTAGGAAACGTTCAGTTGGCACGTAAACTAGAGTATAAAAGTAGGACTGTGAAAAAGGAGGCTGAAAATGGAGAGTTTTGAGAGAGGAGTTTGGATTTCATTGTAAAGACAATGTAATGCTCTTGGAAAATTGTAGGTAGAGGAGTCATCTCAGCAGTACTGAGCTTGAGGAATGGCTTACTGAAGCTGGAGGTGGGGAGGCCGGTCACTAGAAGGGAAGGAGGATGC
Source organism: Lepilemur ruficaudatus (assembly GCA_963574885.1). NCBI lineage: Eukaryota > Metazoa > Chordata > Mammalia > Primates > Lepilemuridae > Lepilemur > Lepilemur ruficaudatus. The sequence continues at coordinate 12,633 of CAUYRT010015864.1, read as the reverse complement.
AGCAGGACAGTTTGTGTTTTCAGAGATGAGGTCTTACAGTGCTTTCCAGGCTGGAGTGCAGTGGCTATTCACAGGCTTGTTTCGTGGGCTGTATTTCCTGCTAGACTCTAGGCTCAGAGAGATCAGAAAACTAACCATTTTCTTCACCAATCATATCCCTAATACTTTAACACCAGTGCTTAGCATAAATTACCATCTTTTTGGTAAGTGTGTTCATGCAAAGAAGGGATAGAGATGCAGGAAAGGCCAGATGAAGAGATAGAAGAAATGATGAACCACTTTTTCAGAGACTTTAAAAGGTTATTCAGGATCCAGTAGTGGTTGAACAAGATGATCACTGAGTTTCCCTGAGGTTTTTCCCAAGGTAAGACCCAAAGAACCTGCAACAGGATAGACTTCTAAATTAAACTGAGATGCCAGTTGGAGATCGGGACCCAAACACTTGGTGTTTTGTCACACGTTTGTCATGGGGGGCACTGCTTATATAAATGTCAAAAACACATGCCAATCATTTGCACTGTTCAAATATTTCAAATATTTTTGTTTGCAGGCCCTGAGAAAAATACTGTTGCTTTTTCTCTTTGAATTTGTATTTCTCTTCCCCGGTCCCTAGAGCATTTTATCCTTATATATGCACATATTTATGCTAGAAAGTAAGTCCTTTATGTCACCTTATTATAGTTATCTGCAACAAAATGTAGATTTTTAATTTCTTATAAACACAGGCTAGAAATTTTCTTTGAAGAATTCATTAAAATAATTGGTATAAAAATGATAAAAGTAATCTACATATATTAGTATGTAAATTTAAAAGGTAAACACAAATATAAAAAGTGTAAATACTTAAAGTAAAATTATGTTGTAAATGCCAAAAAGCTATGGGATGTGAGAGCGTCAGATGGAAAATACAGTGGGGGCATTTTAAAACAAAGTATTTTTATAGACTGTGATTCTGCTTTGTGATACTTGAGAAATACAAATAAATAATTTGAGTTACTGTGAAATTTTTGCAATTACATCTTGTCTTCTGCACTGGGTTTCTCTGATGATGATACTACTCTAAAACTAGATCACAAGTTTCACAGGATTATAATTGACGGAAATGCCAATAAATGACACTCTTAGGATGCAACCCATTGCACCCTGGATTAAAAGAGTCATTACAGATATGACACAAAAGGACACTTTTACTTAAAAAAACTAAGACCTTGTACTCACCATTAAATTGGAACTAATTGATCAACACTCACGTGCACATATGGAAACAGCACTCATCGGAAATCAAGCAGGTGGGAGGGAGGAGGAGAGGCTGGGTAAATTCACACCTAACAGATACTAATACAATGCACACTATCTGGATGATGGGCACACTTATAACTTTGATTCAAATGGTACAAAAGCAATTTATATAACCAAACGTTTGTACCCCCATAAAGCTCTGAAATACAATTTAAAAAATAAATAAGATGTTAGAATTATGGTGCCAAAAAATTTTTCAATTAAATCTAAGACATAAATATGATAAATTTTTTTTAAAAACTTCAAGAATCATCAGGGGGGCAACACTAAAATCAGGGTTGCACATTATGGGTAAGAGAACTATTCAGGAATAACTTTGCCAGCCAGATAATCAAACATTATAGGTCTAATAAAGTGAGGATATCTATGTAGTAACCACAGAATGTAGCAAACTAGAAGTTGGTATTCACTCCAACATGGTGAGACACCTAGTGTCTTAAAAGATGAAATCAATTTTGAACACTGAGAGGAAGTAGAAGTTACATGAGCTTGAACTGCTTCAAAGCACCCCCTGGCTCTAGGGGCAAAGACAAGATCCCAAGGGACATGACCGTGGCTATTTTACTTACATTAGACAAGTGTTGGAATGACTGGCACAGATACTAGCTACCAAAAACTTGAGAAAATTGTGAGAAATACTATTTCGGAGTCTGGGGGGAAAAAGCCATTAAATCCTGGTCAGAGCATACCATAGATAAAGCATTAGGACGGATAGGACGCAGAAAGATACCTTATTTATAGGACAGTTTGCAATTCTCTGTCCTAAGGACTGTTGATGGACTCAAAGCCTTAAAGACTAACATATCCATGCATGAGAATCCCATTGCCCTAAAACCATGATACCGTGGGAAGTTGTTGGACTCATATGCCAAATTCATCACCAAATGTCAATGAACAGAGAAGCAATTACTTTGTCTTTCCACACCATCTGAGAAAGAACTATAATTTGTAATCCATTTGGAACTATAAAGTGAGACCTGGAAGTCCAGAAGCTTCTAAGTCCAGTTTGTGTGGGGTCTATATATAGTCATTAATGAACAATATTCAATTTCATTCCTTTTCTGAAAAGCTACCCAAATTTTCCCCAATACTGAATACAGTAAGAAAAGGGGAGATAATTGGGTAATCTCTAGTAAGACAGACTCACGAGACTCACATATGGCACTGTCTGAGCCGTCCCGAGAAGCTGGAAGTGAAGGATGTGTATCTCTTTCCCTTGAAGACACATCCCAACCCATGAGATCTCAGCAGGTAGCAAAAAGCTAGTCTCTCCAAATATGGTCAGGGAGTCCTCCAAAGCCAGCCAGGAGTTCCTGATGGAGACTGGGCCTCCTACTTTGTCAGTTACAGTGGGTCATAAGTGGGAATGATATAGTCATTCCATCATTCACTTCCAGCAGCTGTGCTCATACAGTGTCACTGGAATATATTCTACAGAAAAGCCTATGTTTCTTGCTTTGGTGTGTCAAAGAGGGCTTTCCCATGCTCCTTTTTCTTCACCAAAATTAAAACACTGGTCGTGAAGGAAGGGAGTTTAAACACCAAAAATGCAAGTTTGCTCTCTGAGAAGCCAACCATTCCCAGCCCCTTTAAGAAGGGACTGCAATGAACTCAGCTGTGGTCCATTTCACAGAACCTATAGAGGAACCTGAGGGATATTTTATATACCCCCAATAAAAGGAAAAGGTAGTGGAGATATTGAACTATAAACAGAGCTCTACTAATGAAGCAGGTAGGATAGGAACTTGGGATATGAAGAGATTCAGGTGCTCTGGACTAATATTTTTGCCACCTTCTATAAAGACTAACCCAGGAGGAGTAAAACTACACAATTATTAATATATAATAATGTCCACAACCACAACTAAGGATGTGCATTATGCAGAACTCTAATTCAAAAAGCAGAAAATCAACTTAAACTAGCTGAAGGAAAAAATGAGATTTATTAGTTCATGCAGCTAGAAAATATAGGGATATGTGAGCTTTAGACACGGCTGGACCTGGAGACTCAGACTGCCAGCAGTTTGTCTCAGTTCTGCTCTTCTCCTAAGTCATCTTCATTCTGCAGGCAGCTTGTTGCATTCAATCAAGGAAATGGACCCTGGCAATTCCACACTGTAAGGTCCTTACAGCTTGTGATACACAAAGAAAGAAAGAGGTTCATCATTTCCTAAAATCCAAATCCCCAATTTCTCAGAGGGTCTCTGAGCAACCCAGCTTTGGACACGTGTATATCCCTGAATCAGTCACTTTGGCCAGGGGCAAGAAGGAATGTGATGGCCAGTCCTGGGCGTCCCCCAGCCCCCGGCTCCGTGACTGATGAGGGATGGTTTAAGCCCCACGAACCACCTGGGACTCGTTCCCCATAGGATGAAGTTCTGTACCAGAGAAAAAAGGGAGGGAAGCTGGAGGGGAAAACCAACCTATAGTTGTCACAGGCCCCTGGTACAGACATTTGTCTTTGCTTGTGTAGTGTCTTTTTCCTTCTCTGTCCTCAGACATTGGTTTTCTCAAGCCGGACTGTTCTTCGGATTTTGTCATACAGAATCAATACAGATAAAGGAATGAGAAAGAAGAAGGGAGGAAGGACACAAAAGGTACAGGGGTGTGATTTGGGGATATTTTGAAGAGAGGCACAGAATCGAGGAAAATGGATGAGAGACACAAGAAATGTTTAAAGTACTGCTTTATGTTACGCTTTTCATGTGGTTTGAGTAAATAAGTAATGAGAGAGCTTTTCTGATTTTGGGGTTTCTAAATTGTTCCTCTGCCCACTTCAATAGCATTAGATCCATTATTGCACAAATACCATATTCTATTAGTGTTTACACATCTATCTGCCCCACCAGATCAAAGTCTCCTTTAAGATAGTGGGGTTTTATTGTACACATTTCCCCAGTGCTTTGCCCACAGAAAGGACTCAATGTATTTGTTGAATTACAAGTTCTTGATGTATGATTTTTTGCCCCCAAAGCACTCTAAGAGAGTCAGTCCTTCAAATTTTTAAAAATCCTAAAGAAGCTGTTTCCATGGCCTTCAATTATAAACCTGCCTTTTAAGTAAGCAAGAACTCTCTTTGTGCTTTTCAGACATTCATTCTAAGGCATTTTCTCTTTTCATCTAAAATCAACACAGTTAAGTCAATAGTAGTCTTTCAACATCATAGAATCAAAGTAATTCAGACTTAGAAAAGAACTTAAAATATTGAAATAAACTACCTCATTTTATAGATAAACAAATGAGATCTCTTTGTACTTAGGTTGTTTATTCACCCATACAGTTATTCAGTGCCTAAAACAAGGGCTTGTGCTTCTGAACTCCAGTTTCAGGACTATTATACATTGTCTTGCCCCCTAAACATTACACCTTTTTAAAGCCTTGTTCAATCCCTCCTCTTCATCCTAAGGAAGCATAATTATCCTTGTCTTTCCCATAGTTCTCCGTATGTAAGATGTGTGAGAATGACATGGGATAGTGCAATGGACTGAATGTTTGTGTCCCCCCAAAATTCATATGTTGAAATTCAAACTCCCATTTGTGATGATGTTGGGAGTTGGGGGTTTGGAAGGTGATTAGGTCATAAGGCTGGAACCCTCATGAATGGGATTGGTGGCCTTATAAAAGGGACCCCAGAGAGCTCCCTCTCTCCCTCTTTCCACCCAGTGAGGACATGATAAGAAGACATGCAACCCAGAAAAGGACCTCACCAGAACCTGACTATACTAGCACCCTGATCTCAGAAGTCTAGCCTCCAGAACTGTGAGAATTAAATTTCTGTTCTTTAAACCCCTCAGTCTATGGTAATATTTTGTAGCAGTCCAAATTGACTCACACAGGATAGCCTTAGAATCTCAGAAATCTTGAGTCTGCTTCTTTGAAGTTGTATGATTTGCATTGGCAAAAGTTTGCTTATTGAAAAAATGAGTCTAATAATACTTAGAGCTACTGGATACCTATAGGATGCTGAGTTGTGAGCATTGAGTAAGACAAAACACCTAACACATCACAGATTCTGAACAAGTATTGGCGTTTTTTTTCCCCATCAAATGCAACCCCATCCATAGGCAAGTGATTTTTATGAAAAATTCTAAAACAAATAGAAGTCTATGCTGAAATTTCCAATTTTATTAATACCTCAGAGTAAAGTACATTTGGTTGGAAGTTGGGATATCAAGAGATTTAGATACTGTAAGCTAAATTAACTGTTATTATTAGTTAATAATACCTCTTGGATAACTCATAGTCTCATAATACTAATGAAATGAAATCTTCCTTTAAATTGATTTTTATCAAGAGAACGTATTAGCAACATACACCTACAAGCAGCCCAGACTGCAAAGTACTCAATGGAGTCTTATGGGGTTTACTTAGAAGACAAAGTTATTTTGTCAGTGATAGAAGTAGAGATTAGAAACTAAGTAACAACTCCCTCCTTCAAACATTAGCACCTAATTTACAATACCATGGCAGCAAGGAGAGCAGTCTCGCAGATAAAAAGTAATTTGATAAAATAATGGCTGCCATTTTTCTACTGCAATTGCTCTGCAACATAATTTATAGGAACCATATTTCTCCTCTTCTTGATGACAGGTAATGGAAAAAATTTCAGTGGTAAACCTTGATAAGCAAGCTAAGAACATTTGGATCTGTACAACTGAGCCATTTTTATCTGTTTCCTCAATTATTTTTTCCCCAAGTTTTACACCATTTCATCAAAAAGGACAAAGTTTGATGATTTTTTAAAAATCTTTGCTCAAAGCTAAGATTTTTAGATTAAAAATAGCAGTAAAATTATTATGACCCTCTAATGTAAAGACATTGTTTCATCTTCCATATAACACACTCATAAATTAGTTTATAATTTATCATCATGAACATCAAAATATGCAATACAAAATTACATATATAGCTATTCTAATATGAAACTCGTATTTTCTAATAGACACTATACCCTCTTTGTTTCAATAAGTCTTGAAGCAATTTAAAGATTATCACTGAATATAAAGTGTGACATTTAAGAATAAAAGTGAAACAGACCTTCTAAAGGATACAGGAAAAATAGTTCTTTTAAGCACTTGAGTTGAGTTGATTAAGCTTCTCAAATCCTAAATTTGGCTATTGAGTTTTTGGATTCAAAGAATAAAAATGGACAATTGCAGTAATTTTCCTTTTTATACACTCACATCATCTTTTCACTCTTATTTTGTATAGATTTAATTTCTCCTCTATTGTTTTAATTGCTCTATCTCATCTTGCTTTTAGAATTACGTGGGGGTAACAATAAATGGATAATTTAGACCTTTGATTTTTAATCTCTCGCACTAGTAATAGGTCAGTGGCCACATCTCTGTGCAAGATAATAGAAAAAGGACCATTTAAAACCAGAAGTTAGAAGTTTTAACTATTAAATAAATTAGGAAGTGACAATTATGTATTATAAATATACAGTAAATATAACTCAGATTGTGCTACCACTGTGCTATTAATGTTTAGCTGTTCCTCCTGGTAATTGCTAATCGTGAAATCTAACTTCTCAGAAACTGCTCCTTTAAAAAGGCAATGTGCTCTGCATTTAGCAGAGCTCAAAGAAGCTGCCGTCGTTTTTATACAGCTGAAGAACAACTATACAATCCATCTAAAGACACTATTCCAAAATAGGTAAAGATCCATACATTCATTCTCTCCACAAATCCTCAATGGGAAACTTCGGTGTTCAGGACACCATTCTAGAAGCAAGAGATTCAACAGCAAAGCTGCTTTTGTGGCACTTCCTTCCCTTCTAGTGGAGAATATAGACAAAAATAGTAGATATGCAATGTAAGGGTAAGTGCTTTGAAGAAAAATAAAGCAACATGGATGAGAAAGAAATTCAGGTAATATTTTAAATATTATCAAAATTTAGATAATTTAGATTAACATTTTCTAGGGTAACCAGAGAAAGCATCTTTAAGACGACTCTGGAGCAACGGCCTTAATGTGACTATCTAGGAAAGAGCATGCCAGGCAGACATAACAGCATGTTCCAAGGTCCTGACGCAGAACACCAGAAAAGAGTGCTAAGGAACAAAGCAGGCTAATGCTAATTAAAAATATAATTTTGTACAGTTTTGTATTTTTCCTCTGTTTAATTGGGTTTCTGTAGCAATGTTTAAAACAGACTGAGAAAATAATGGTAGTCTAGGATCTACTTCCTGGGCACAAGTAGGCCAATATATTGGTCCTGAATGTGGGAAAAAGATTCTGATAGGCCAATTAATTATTAAACATCTGCTAATTAGCCTTGGCCATTTTTCTAATATGAAATTGCTTTGTATAGTGACCAATAATAAAAACATGTGCTCTCTGAATTCTGCTCCTATAAATTATAACTTGGGGAAATGATGATTTAATTATTTCTAAGCAAATTGAGTTTTCAATGTATCTCAAGAATTTTGTCTGTAACTTGGAAATAATTTATCCCCATAAAATCAGCATAAAAATAGAACAAATTTAATAATTTTAAAAAGATCAAGGCACATTGCTCAAGAAAAATTTTGTGTGGTATTTTTTTCTGCCATGCAATCTTCTTTTGAGGTTTTGGTCAACTTGACCTGTGAGAAACTTGAGGGAAATGGGGCCGAACTGGCCTCACTATGCTGGAGGGGCTGATGGATCGCTATGTGAAGAGAGAAAACCAGTCACATGTATCTCTCAGCAGAGCTCTCGGGGTTTTCTGAAGAATTCATCAACAACTAAAACTGTTTTCATTGGTACCCTAAGTTGGCTATCTCAAGGAAAAAAATTTCCAAACTGATCTCTCTACTAGCTGCTAGATAATTACTTCTCCTAAAAAATGTGCAAACAAGATATTCTGTTCTCACTGTAGTCTTTTTAGTCTCCTCACTCCTCTCTTTGAATCCTGTTTTCACCTTTGTCCTTTGACTCAGGCTACCAATGTGGTCCCCAACAGTTGAGTGAACAATTTTCATTCAAAATAACTGCGGAGTATGCAAAAATACCCAGCTGTTTCTCTGAGTTATTCCTTGATCAATATAGACATTGAAACAATTATTCTTAATCTTGATTGATCCTTCAAGAATCTGATAACCACGTCTGCAAAGCTTGGGAGGTCCCGACCAGCCAAAGATGCTGAATCTCATCGCTCGACGCCTTTGCTCCCTGTCCCCAATTCCCTACAATGAAGTGGTTTAATCCCTCCCCCCACAAAAAAAAGAAGAATCTGACAGAAGTTACTGAGTCTCTCCCACCAAAAATGCAACATGTTCATACACACCAAATTTTATACATATTCACAAGCTTCCTGAAGCCTCCCCTTGGGTCCACTTACCCCAGGGTAAGAGGCCCTGGGTGATATGAAGTTATAAACTTCTTTATAGCATCCACAGAAAGCTTTGGAGCCATTTACAGGTCAGACAGACACAAATCTACCCTCAAAATCATTTACAAATATGTGTCCTTCATTTCTCTCTAGCATAAAGCCATACAACAGGCACAATGTTTCCAGATCTGTCATGAACTTGTCTTGACTACCTGATAAGACCCCCCTCCTTAGAGAATGCAGTGTGTTAAAATTGTTATGTGAGCCAACTAAGCCTTTAAGTGACTTCTATTGACTTATTTATGACACAGTCAAGATAGTTTTGCCTAATAGTTCTGGTTTCCTATGGGATTTTGTCAAGTAATAAAGTCAATATTATCTGCTTTGTTTCTTTAATCAAGTCTAATTGTGGCATATCTACTCTGTTTCACATAATTAGAATTGCTTCTTTCAGACATCACACGTGAAGTGTTATCAAAGTCCAAGAAATTCTCCAATGAAAGCACAAGATCTTTACTGCACCCTGGTGACCTTCTCTCTCACAGCTTGACCTCACTAGTTTAGCAAATTCCCAGCTTGATGGTGAGACATATAAAATTTAAATTATAAATGATTATTTTATGGCCTCAACAATATCATTAAACCTTACTGAAGCTCAATAATTTGTTATCATAGTTGTATCTATTAATACATTGTGATTTAATTCATTTTGAAGTTGAGATCTTATATAAACACCAAAAAAGCAGAATCCTAACTTGCTTGGTAATTTGCCTTGAAAAAGTAACTTGAATGCTTTCTAAGTTTATAATGAATCCTATTTGTTAAAATTGAGTAAATGGTAAATAATCAATGTGTATGTCCTGATTCTCTTCATTGTCAAACTGAGTTTGGCCTTTATGTATTTGAAGTCATGCTGCATAGGTAATTATAGCCCTCAATATATGGGGGAAAAAAATAGTTCAGGTAACCACAGTACCAAAAGCCCTACATGTGAATTAATAAAGCTCAGTGTTGAGGAGCTATTTTCCAGAGTGGTTTAACCTATCTTTTTGTCCGGACTATCTTTCCAAGAATGATTCTACATGGCAAACAGTGTTAGAAGATAAAGATAGTATCTCTCCCTCTGAGTCAAAGAGCAGATTTTTCTTTAAGTGACAAGAATAACATAATAAAGAAAATGTCTTGCTCCAGAACAAAGTTTTGTCAAATTGGCTAGAAGTTTCTTTATGAGACTGGATCTCAGGATTCCTCAGCTGTGACACAGACCCACTACATATACACCATTTTTCTACGCCACTCCACATAGCCCAGTAGGATCTGGAGGACAAAAGGAACCAATGTGAACATGAAGCTCAAGCTGTTTGCTGTGCCATGAGCAATAAATCCCTTGTCTCTGGATCCAGGAGTCTCACGTCTTCTGCCAGCACTGTAACCGTGGCAGACTAACTTGTTAGTTTGCAAGCAGGGAAAAATCTTCACAGTACTTGACACTAAGCTAAATAAGTAAAGATTATAGGGATAGAAAAAGAATATCTAGCAGACTTCTGCATCTGGCCAAGATGGAGTAACGGCCCATATTCATTCTCATGCCTAGGATTCTGGGAAAAATATATAAAAACAATGATTGTTAGACACTGTACATCAGGTGGCATAAGACAGTACTCTCTGAAAGAAGGGAAACCATGGGCCTGTAAGAGTTTCCAGGCTTCATGGAGGAGAAACCATAAAGAGCCAACAGTCTCTGTAAGTTAAGAAGATAGAGTTGAGAAACCAAGGAGGTCTGGGCAATTAGCATGTGCAAGGCAGAATAAAGGAAAAGAGGGACCTGCACAAATAGAACTCCAGAGATCTGCAGAGGGTTCACTTCAAGTCATCCAATGAACACTAATTCATGCATTTGCATGAAGAAACTACCAAAGGCAGACAAAAGAACCACTCTGGAGCTCACACAGGACAAGGAATAATTTGTGTTCCCAATAGCTAGAGTAAAAACTCATAATTGTTAGTGTGTTGGGCAGAGACTCAGAAGAGTATATTTTACCCTTTGGTAGTGGGTTAAAATAAGCCCTCGAGTAAAGACTGCTCTGGACTCACCTAATAAAGTTTAAAAGCAAGCCTCAAAAGGCTCAAACTATTTCTAAGTAACTTAGATGCATCCCAGAACTAAACTCAAGAATATTCATGAGAACATGAAAATATCCAGCATCCAACAGAGTAACATTCAAAGTTTCTGGCATCCAATCAAAAGTCATCAGGCATGCAAAGGAGGAGGAAAATACAACTCATGAAGAAGAAGGTAGGGATATCCATGAATATTCTTCCCACTCAAAATGTGCTTCACAGATCAGCAGCAGGAGCTTGTTAGAAACACAGAAAATCTTAGGCCCTATCTCAGTGCTGCTGAATCAGAACCCACATTTTAATAGGATCCACTAGGTGATATGAATGCACATTAAAGTTTGAGAGTCACAGAGCTAAAATTGAGAAGTCAAGAGGGTCATGCTAAGGAGTGACTTAGAACTGCTTGCTAGGAACTTTTTTCCTTTACAAATATAGTACTTGTATTGTATTAGGTATCACAAGCAATCTAGAGATGATTTAAAGTATACAAGAAGATGAGTGTAGGTTATATACAAATACTATGCCATTTTATTTTATTGGCTTCTTTATTTCAAAATATTACAGGGGCACAAATGCTTTTGGTTACAGGGTCACTTTTGTAATGCTTGAGTCAGGTCTATAAGAGTGCCCATCACCCGCATAGTGTTCACTGTACCTATTAAGTAGATTTTTGCCATCCCCTCCTCCCCACTTCCCCTTGCTTGATTTCCACTGACTTTTACTTCCCTCTATGCACATGTGTGCTTACTGCTTTGTTCCAATTTAACAGCAAGTACATGTGGTGTTTTTCTATTCTTTATATACTTTCACTTAGAAGAATGGTCTCCCGTTCCATCCAAATTGTTGCAAGAGGCATTAATTCATCCTTTCTTATGGCTGAATAGGACTCCATGGTATACATATAGCACATTTTGTTAATCCACTCATGAATTGATGGGCGCTTGGGTTGATTCCACATCTTTGCAATTGTAAATTGTGCTATAATAAACAGTACAGGTTTTTTTTTTTGTTTGTTTTGTTTTGTTTTTTGATAAAATGACTTCTTTTCCTGTGGGTAAATACCCAGTAGTGGGATTGCTGGATTGAATGGTAGGCCTACTTTTGTTTCTTTGTGGAATCGCCATACTGTTTTCCATAGAGGTTATAAAAATTTGCAGTCCCACCAACAGAGTATAAGTGCTCCTTTCTCTCTGCATCTATGCTAGCATCTATTGTTTTTTTTTTTTTTTTTACTTTTTAATAAAAACCATTGTATCTGGGGTTAGGTGATATCTCATTGTGGTTTTATTAATAATTTGATTTCCCTGATTAGTGATGCTGAGCATCTTATCATATGTTTATTGGCCATTTTCTACCTTCTTTTGAAAAGTTTCTGGTCATATCTTTTGCCCACTTTTTAATGGGGTTGCTTGTTTTTCCTGCTGATTTGCCTAGTTCTTCGTAGATTCTTTGCCTAAGTTCTTTGTAGATATATAGCTTGTGAATATTTTCTCCCATTCTGTAAGTTGCCTATTTGCTCTGTTGATCACATCCTTAGCTGTGCAGAAGCTTTTTAATTTAATTAAGTCCCATTTATTTATTTCTGTTGTTGCTGTGATTGCCCTTGGCGTCTTTTTCATAAATTCTTTGTGTAGGCAGATATCTAGCCTGTTTCCAACATTCCCTTCAAGAATTCTTATGCTTTCATACCTTAAAGTCTTTTATCCATCTTGAATTAATTTCTGTAAATGATGAGAGATATGGATCCTGTTTCATTCTTCTGCATGTGTCTATCCAATTTTCCCAGCACCATTTATTGAATAAGGCTTCTTTTCTCCAGAGTACATTGTTGTCTGCTTTGTCAAAGATCAGTTGGCTGTACGTGGATGGTTTTATATCTGTGTTTTCAGTTCTGT